>JAATLQ010022814.1:8351-23303 GCA_013421005.1 Heliconius erato x Heliconius himera | reverse complement strand
GAGGTGTGACTGCAAAACCGACCGGTTGTGGGTTCGATCCCCACTCGAGGAGATGAAATATTTACTTAAATTTATATTTCCATTTCTTCGCTCTGGTGTCGAGGTTAAGCGCGGCGTTGAGTTCTGCCCCTCAACACGCAATGCCTCCAGAATTCGGCAGAAAGTGGGGAACGGAGTGTCTTAACACTAGGTTCCCTCTGCCTACCCTGCTGTGTGCGGGATACAGCGTGAAGCTAATTATTTAAATATTTATAATATTGACATAAGCGACTAATATCTATATGAGTTTTGTCAAAGATACTTGTTTTTCATGCTTTAAATCCTATATATATATTTGGTGATTTAATCGAAAACTGTAGGTTCAATTTCATTAACATGTCACGGAATATCGCCAAAGATCTCAAAGACACTACGATTTTCGCTTTCCGAATAAATCTGTGACTAAGTGGTGGAATCAAACTCTGGACTGTCTCTAGTGCAGATTACATTGACTAATGATAAATAAAAAAACATTGCAATCAAGATTTCTATTAATTATTGATATTAGACCTCTAGAAGGTAGAAGAACTCTACTATTCATAGAAACAATAATTTACACTTTCACTTAATGTCGTTATTATAAATTACAGCCTAATATTTATACCGATTTCAAGAATTTTTATCTAGATTAAACAAGTAAAATATAAAAATCTCTTACGTGAATGATTAATAAATAAAGTAAAGGCGGCTACTGGACTTAGAAAATAGTCATTTTGTCATGTAGGTAGGTTATTGTATGGGAAAATCAAGAGACGGTATCGTTACGTTAAAGTAGCATGAGTAGAAAGGCAGACCCTGGTAAATGCCAGGATTAATACCAGGAAGAGGAAGAGTCAAGAGACGATTTCTCAAAATCTCTATAGGAATACAAAATGCTAACAAGCTTTAAAGCGACAGCTAGTCCTTATATAAAAATGGCATAGAGATACTCATATAAAAGTTTTATGAGAAATAAAAAAAAATATTTGAATATCAAAAGTTAACCGACAAGTGCTAAAAAAATTCCTTAACACACTTTTAATTTAACAATAAATGGCAAAACGTGATGTTTATTAACGTCTCGAATAATTAAGTTTTTACAAATAACCTTTTATGGTAAACATAATTTATTCATTAGAAAAAAACCGATTTGTATAAAAACCATATAGACCAAGGAAGACATGAATCATCAAGATATGAATATTAGATTTTTTTTATTTAGTTTTGAGTCATTGTATTTTGTTAATTTCTGTGCAATAGTTAGATATCTAATAAAACTTGACACAAGATTTTTATTGCGTTAATTATATCGATTATAGTTTAGTAGGAGTAAAGAATCTAGTGTTAAAAGAATACTTTATTATATTTTCGCTCAATTTTGAAATTTTGCGTGTTAAGTGGTGGAAAATAACGCCGCGTTTTATTTTAGAAGAGTTAGATATTAAATATAATCACCATTTTGACATTGTAAGAACTAAGTAAATGTAGACCGAAAATCTAGGGTTTCTCTGCTTCTTTTCTTAAAATACAAAAAAATCCATACTGGATTTTAAACGGTCAAATCCATATATGGCTATTAATTTAAATGTAAATTTGTTGAAGCTTATAAACACAAGCAAGGTGTAAAATTTTTACAATTTGACCTTGATTCAAATCGAAAGTAGATCCAACCGGACGTAGCGACTTCTTGTGTATTTTAATATGTTTAAGCAACTGAGGGTCTAGTGTTAACATTAAAACAAACAACAGCTTTAAATGTATGACAATAATACTTTATGTTACAAATAGTTTTTTATTTTTTCCTTTTTTTGTCTCTCTTAATTTTTTTTCTCCTATTTTACTCTTCTTTTATTCTCGCATTAAAAAACTTTAATGTTATTTTGATGGAAAAGACAAGGTAAACGAATGTACGGGTCACCTGATGGTAAGTGAAAACTTACATTTACAGCCCCACATTTGAACACCAAAGGAGTTACGAGTCTTGGTGCTAAGACACTCCGTTCCACAAGCACCGCCCAATTTTCGAGACATTGCCTACCCTGCTGTTAACAGGATACAACGTAACAGTAAAAAAACTATATTGCAGAATATATTGCAATCTCATACAGTACATTAAATATTCTCCCATATGTATTCATAAGGAATTCCTGAGAAAATGTGTAAAAGATGGATATATTCATTTAAGTATAACTATAAATTTGACAAAATATGTACGTTTTAACAAGATATCTACATATATCCAAGAAACTAATTTACTTATTCGTTATATTTCTAGAAACATCGAGTTACTTTGCATATTAGATAAGGCATTCAATTGAAACCGTATTAACGAGGTTGTTCATATTTAAAAGGAGTGAAAGGTTATTTCGAATATTTTTAATGTTTGCTTGCGGCAAATGGGTACAGGTTTAATTCCTCTTGCAAGCAGTACGTAAAATATGTAAACATTCCATAATTACGTCTGTTAATTTTTGAGGTCGTCGTAGCATGAACAAGCGTCGTAGCATGTTCGTATTCCTACTCTTTTATTAATATTTTAATTTCCTCACTCTGGCAGCGAGGCAAAATGCGGCGTTGATATCCGCCAGTCAACACGCAATGCCTCAAAAATTCGGCGGAAGTTGGGAACGGAGTGTCTTAACACTAGGTTGCTTCTGGCTACTTTATATATTTGGAATAATGCGTGAAACAAAAAGAAATGTTTTTCGCTTAAATTTTAAAATCTACTCTAATCTAAAATAAATGTGTTATTGCACGTGATGTTTGTAAGCTTAAAACCTAGTTTAGGGAATGTTCATAGAAAAATCATTTGTTGCGACATAAAATTCAAATTAAAAATATTCAAATAGACTATGGTATGCACTTTTGAATCGTCGAATGACCACATAGAAATGACCTTATACAAAGGCTACCACCGCCGGTTCGTCATTAAGAAGGTGAAAAGTTAATGTAAATTTTTTTCATAGGATTATTTTTGCTTAAATGGAAAAATCGAATCGAATATCAAAAGACTAACATAAAATATATAATAACAATATCTACTTTTCGTCCAAATTCATGACATTGTATGTTGAGAGCAGGGAAATATAAATTAAAAGAATAATTCTCCGCTTTTAATAGTAGTTAGTAGTATACAAGAGTCTAAATTTTCCTAAAACTACATGTTTTTATTATACACGAACCACTCTATCAATTCTATTCAAATAACGACGTATTGCAACTGGTTTGTGTGTATAAATGAATTAGCATATTCCATCATTAATTCTGATCATCTTCAAACAAGTTATTTTGTGATGTTTCTTAATGATCTATCTATAGATGAAATCTTAAAAAACTACATTATATTATATTTTAAAGCTTGCTTAAGTGGTTTAGTCGGTTAATTGTATCATTTACAGTGTAAGAGCCTATTTCAGCTTAATTTTGGTTTACGCAAATAGCTGGGTAGACAGAGGGAAACTAGTAATACGACACTCCGTTTCCACTTTCATTCCAATTTTCGGCACATTGCTTGTTAAGTGGCGGAGCTCTACGCTACGCTTTGTCTTGTTACCATAGCTAGGAAAAGAAAATAATTCACACTCCCGAGTTGAAATTTACGGTTAATTTTAGTTCATTTCATATAAAAGATTAGATAAATTTAAGGCCTTTTAAAATGTGACGTACAAAACACAATTTTCTTTAACTAGTTAATAAAAAACAAATAAAACTTGGAAAGAGAAGCAAATGAAAGGAAAAAAAAATATATGTATTCATTGACTATTAAATATAAAAAAAACTTTTGTGAGCGAAATGAATACTACGCGGCGTAGAGTTCCGCCACTCCATACGCAATTGCTCTCGAATTCGGTGATAAGCCGGAAACGAAAGTGTCTTATTGGAGTTGTAAGTTTAAAACTGGCTTAAAAATTACATCTCACTATGTAAAAATATAATGAAATTTGGTTTGCTTATATTGAAGCGTAAAACAGATTTGTCTAATAAATTAAATATTAATAAATAATAGCATCATTCACAAACAATATATAAAAAGGTCAGTAGGATCTACAAAAATGTTTTTTGATGACACCACGACCACATTTTAGAGGTCAGCTTAGGAAAAAAACATGAGTCACGCGTCTTTTTATAGTTTTTAACGTTTTGTTTGAGTTTTTAAATAAATATTTGATTATATTTATGCTGTTATACGTTGTTTTGAAATATTTTAAGGAGATTTGTTCATAGTATTCCTTATGATTGGCGAAAAGGTAGCCTTGCGCTTTTTCAGAGATAGAGGGTTGGGCTATTTTTAAGCGAGGAGGGTGTTGTCGCGTGTTCGAGTCTCGTTACGTTCAAATAATAATACGTTTCTGAAAGTGGGTTCGATCCCCACTCTAGAAAATGAAATATTTATTTAAATTTATATTTCCATTTCTTTGCTCTAGCGTCCAGGCAAAGCGCGGCGTAGAGTTCCGCCACTGAATGCCTCGAAAACTCAGCGATAAGTGGCAAACGGAAAAATTTAAAATAAAAAATAAAATTTATTTTTATCCATTTTCTTACTCTGTTGCTCAAAGCTCTGAGTTGAATTCACCGCCACTCAACACGCTATAATTCGAAATGTGGGCGGAATATAGAGGGGACGGAGTGTCTTAACATTAAGTTCCCTTTGACTACCCTGCTATGCGAGAAATACCATGAAGTAAACAAATAGAACAGCACCAGGACATACCATAAACAAATAAGAGCAAAGGAAAGTTTTATCAACCATTTATATAATTATAATGTTTAGTTATTAGTAATCAGTGGACAGCTGGACACCTTTCATCTACTTTATAAGGATTTAGAAAGTGTTAATACGGGGACGGGCATCCGCTATTTACAATATCGAATAATTTTTATAGCTCATAGAAACGTGTTAAATTAATTTTGTTAGTATCGAATATCTTTACTTTCGATGTAATTAATACTGGTTAGTTTATTGCTTGAGTTGAATTGAGTTTTGGTTTGAATAATTTTTTGAAATTAATATTTTTCAGCTTTATGTTTGAGTTATGTATATTTTTTTATGTATTTGCCCTTTATTTTTATTTAAGTGATAAGTTTTGATATATTAATCGATTTTGAATTAAAACTTTGTAATGATTTCAATTATTCATTTTTATTACTATTGATTTGTATTAATATGCTTAAAACTATATATTTTTAGCTTTACACTGTATCTCGTCCATAGCAGAGTAGAATTCCAAATTCCTATTAAAATTCTTTTGTTCCCCACTTTCCGCTAAATTCTGGAAGCATTTTGAGTTGATGGATGATGGCGATGGATGATGGAGATGGCGGAACTCATCGCCGCCTTTACAATATGAAAATATTAAATATTTAATTTCCTTAAGTGGGAATCGAACTCATAACCTGTGGTGTTTACAGACCCACACTTGTGCCCCGGCACCAGGACTGATGACCTTAAAATTTATAGGTTTATGTTAGGTGCAAAAGCTCAAAACGAAAAAAAGACAACAAATCTTGATAATATTTTTATATAAAAAAAAAAACAAGATTTTCTGCCAATCTCGTAGTGACTTCTAGTCCTACATTTTGACCCCATTACAATTTTTTATTCTATAAATCGAGATCATTTCACTAGATCTTCAACCAACTAATCTAAAACCTTAGCTATACGGAACCAAAAGAACAAAAAACGCTTTACTTTCCAACAAGTCAAGCCGGATACGAACTGATGATCTACGTAGTACTTATTAGGTACTGACATGGGAACTCGTTCTGTCAGTATGTAGGTCTTTAGAATTTTTCTATTGCCAGCACTAAGTAATTCGGTTAATGAAACGTGCTTTGAGTTTCACGAATTCCTAATGTAATATGTTTACGAGTACTTGGTGTCTTTTGGTATGCATAGAAACTATTTGTTTATGGGTTTGGTTCATATGTTAAGAATGTTGGTTTATTTACGGAAGGTAATATAATTTAGAGAATTTATCATGCAAGTGTCATATCAGTCATTTTATCAAGTAATCGCATAAACGCCATGGTTGGGGGTTCAAATCGGAATTATATAAGAATGTCTTTGTAATTTTTTTTACGCTGCGTTAAGCTCCGCCATTCAAGGCTGCACTTAACTCATCGTATGCCTCGTTTATTTCCTTGAGTGGGGAATCGAACTCACATCCTGTCTCGTTTACAGTTGCATGCTTGTGCCCCTGCGCCTCGACTGGCCTCCTGGCTTCTTGGCCTTCCTGATTTGATTACATTAAGTTGTTATATTTTTATTTAAATTTTTTAATTTAATTTAATTGTGATTTATTATAAAAAATCTAATTTATTTAGTATTTACAACTGTATATTGTTAGTACTTCAGTATACTGTGTGTATTATGATTTATATTAATTATCATTTTTTCCTTTTACAGGTAAATGGAGCTTTCGGTTAATAGAACAGTAAAATAAAGCTGGTTTGTTATAACATTTTATGAATTATTATACCCACAAATAAGTACACGTTAAAAAAAAAACATATACTATGGTATTCCAGATACAAAAGGAGCGAAAGGATTCTTGTCACAGAATGGGTTCGATTCCCTTTCGGAGAAATTCCTTTATACTCTTGGAAAATATCGTGTTAGGCTACGCCACTCAACTCCTTGGCCAGCCAAAAAATGGAGAACGGCGTTTTTTTATTACGTTTTCTCTTTCTACTTCGCATAATGCAGGAGATGTATAATGATAAAAAAGAAAGATTGTTTAACTTCCGAGACTAGGTAAGAATAACGGTGATCCACTTTGTAACACCATGTACGAGATTCTAGTAAAGTGATGTTCACATTCGATAATGTAATTAATAATGGAAGCTTTTGTATGAGCTTTAAATATTAAAAAAAATTAAGTGAATTTAAAATACCGTCGCGTACCGAGGCCGTCGTGGCCCAGGGGCACAAGGGTGTGACTGTAACGCGACGGTTGTGGGTTCGATCCCCACTCGAGGAAATGAAATATTTACTTAAATTTATATTTCCATTTCTTCGCTCTCAAGGCTAAGCGCGGCGTTGAGTTCTGCCACTCAACACGCAATGCCTCCAGAATTCGGCAGAAAGTGGGGAACGGAGTGTCTTAACACTAGGTTCCCTCTGCCTACCCTGCTGTGTGCGGGATATAGCGTGAAGCTAATTTAATTTAATTTTTTTAAAATAATATGTTAGATTCGCATTTTGACGGCAGTTAACTTCAATTATTTAATTATGTCATTCGTTCAATTCAATTGCACTCAATTATAACCCATTACTAACAGCGTAACTCACGAAACCTTTTTTTTTGGTTCTAGATTCGAATAATTTGAAATGTTGAAACTTATAAAGAAGTTAGTCTGACAGAAAGGAACGTCAATGATATTTCGTTAGGGTCTGTTTCTGGTCCAATAAAATTGTATACATGTGGATATATTGTTCTCATATATTGCACAATCTAATTACCAATAAAATCAAACTTACGACCATTACGTAAGAAAGCATTTTAAGTTTCATCTAGCTAACTATATGAGAATTTAGCTTAATATTAGATCACGAAAAGACCGTCCTTGTACTGCTTCGTGACTACCCACTTTCAATGTCGCTCCGTGTGTCAATCACAATGAACGTTTGAATTGAAATAGTTCTCACTTATTTGGTAAATGTCTCGATAAATTCAATGAGAATAAAAAAAAAATATACGAAAATTGAAGTTTAAAAAAAAAGATTAATGTCACTTTTTATCTATTTATACCACTCAACACGAAATGCCTCCAAAAGTCGGCAGAAAGTGGGGAACGGAGGGTCTTAACACTAGATTCCCTCTGCCTACCCTGCTGTGTGCGGGATACAGCGTGAAGCTGATTTAATGATAATTCGCTCAATAATGATGAATGACAGTGTATTACACAAGCAAGTTCAGTACTGTTCGTCCTGATTAGAAGTTGTTAAGTCCGTTGATAATCTTGATGGGTTCTGTAGCTCATTTCATAGCCTGTTTATAATCTAACATAAATGACAGTTTTGAAGAGAGAACAACTAGATTTTTTGACAATCAGTTTAAACTTGATGTCAAATTTTACTTTAGTTGTCAAAATATTTTTATTAGTTTTACGAAATATTGTAACGAAATGAGCGTTCAAGATAGAAATCGAATCTTTGTAGATAGAAATCAAATCTTTGTAGATAGAAATTGAAAGCTAGTTTCATACTTTAGATATAATAGTTTTACCTCCTGTGGAGTATTTTGTTCAATTCTAACAATGCGTAGCTAAATGTAACAAATAAAGTAATTTTATATTATTTTGTATCAGAAAAATTTAAAATTTTAAAATAAATTTTTATTTAGGAGAAGGCTGTCGTGTTAAAAAACTTTTTGTTGAGGTGAAGTGTTAGTGTACTTAAAAATATATGCTTTTACTTTCACAGCCTTATTAGAAACATACAGAGAGTTGTGTCTCTACGTTCTCCTTTTTTTGCCTAAAGATGTAAATATATATTTAAATGTAAATATGAATTTTATTTTAATCGATAACACTATTCTTAAAAGTAAACATCACTATAAGATAAAGAACAATAGATGATCACAATCGTTGTAGCGTGGAGACGCTGCGTACCCTAACTTAGTGTTGGGTTACCATGATTTTTATATATTTAATTAGCAAATTTTGTAATAATATCTTATTTATATTTTTTTTGTTGAGAAGACGAAATGCATGCTTTTTTAGTAGACTAAATATTTTTAAAAATAATAAATTTGATAATTAATTTATTAACATGTGCAATAGGATTTGGCACTATTAATAATCCTGAAAAATTAAAATTATAATACTGTCCACATCTTCTATTACAATAGTTGTGAAACAGGTATAATAAAGCTACATATTTAACAATAATAAATAATTCTTGTCTGAGTCATCACGTATATGACATTTACAGTTTAAAGGTTAAAAAAAAGTTTTACTTGAAGCTGGGCCATATCTAACATCTCGAGAATGTATGAGTTCAAATATGAATCCTTGGTTTTTTTAGCATCATTGGTATTCTTTAAGTTAAGTGCAATTTAATAAAACAAAGAAGAAGTTAACTTTTAGAAGAAGAAAGAGTTAACGTTAAGGTAGGTTTATTACTACTGATAACAAAAAGATATAGGCGTTATCAGTTATTGACACAAAAACATCATAATTTTTCGTAATCGAGTAAAAAATACTATATGCTTCCATACCTAATATATAATAAATAAGAAATATATTAAATCCACATTTAATCAAAATATCGGTCACCCTATCCACTGTGTTACGCGGTCGCTCCCATGACCCAACACTGAGAGGGTAAAAACTATCTCGCACACCATTCTTGCGGTATTGCACATTCACTCATTAAACTATTTTGCATGGGGCATTGATATAGTAAAAGTATTTTTCTTCGTTGGAATTTTCAAGAATATAATTATTAAACTAAGATAAGCCGTCCAGAAGGGTCTTGGCGCAGAGGCGCGTGTTTTGGGTTCGATTCCCTCTCGGGGGTAATGGAATATTTCATACTTTCATTACTTCGCTCTGGTAACGAGGCAAAGCTTCGCGATAAGTTTAGGCACTCGAGACGCCATATCTAAGATAAACGTTAAACTTAGAGCCGTTGTAGCGCAGTGGATAATATTTGATTGTAAGCACAATGGTTGTTAGTTGAGTGAATTGCGGGGACAGGTGACACTTGAAATAAGACGACTTCCAGTATAAAAATATCTTCTAATATCTAGCAAAAGCTACATAATCCGAAAATATTGCATATGTTCTAAATTCTTATATTTTTTATAATCTTGTTACCTCTACTACATAAATTAAGTAATAATTTCTAACAGTAGGTTAATGAGCTTATTAATAAAAAAACTAGTTAATTTTTAACTGTTTTCCGGCATCATAATTTACACTTAGACGTTTGAATAAGAATAAGTTGTAGTCAATATATATTTAGATATATATGCGTATAATAGAATATAGCTATACATATAACTAATAAAGACAAATTTATATGTAAAAATAAATTAGTTTTTTTTAAACAAAAACGTGTTTTTTAAATGAATTAGTAAATTAGTATTGATTCTTAACGTGTTTTTATCGCAAAAAATACTTGGACAGACAAATGTCCCTAAAATACATTTTTAACATAGTTATGGGTTCAAATACTACTTGACAAACGTTTATTTTATTAAGGCTTAAGGCTAACGCCAGTCTAAGTTACATAAATATAGAGTTGTGTATGACACAATCTAAGTACGAAGTAGCTCTAACCACAGTTACAGTGGGTTATTTTAAAATGATGTATATCATGTAGCCTATACGTTTCCTCTTTTCAATTCAAACAAATAGTAAGTAGTATAATATGTGAGAGATGCTTAGAAATTAAACAAAAAACATAATTATAATAACTTATCAATATAAATAATATAATATAAGAATATTCAATATAATTACATTATTAAAAATTGTGTAAAGTATCTATTTAACCTTTGATCTTTGATATTAAAACAAATTTGACTTGCCTCTTCAACTTGACCTGCTGGTAAAACTGGAAGTTGCTTAAGTTTGAAAACCGGTTAAGTGCGAGTCGGAATCGGCCATTGAGGCTTCCGTACCAATTTCAGGCTTGTAGGTCAACGGGAAGTACTACTTGATAAACTTAAGCTTACATTAATTTTATTTGAAATGAACTGCTAATATAAGTTTGTAATGATTTTTTTTCTATGAAATAGCTATAATTTTTCACCTTCTTGAAATTTTCCTGATTTTACAATACACAAATTCTCACTTCTCTCTATAGGTTTTATTACACAAAATATAATGTATATTACGCGAATTTAATACAAAATGCAACAAAATCGATCGAGGTCTTGTCAGATGGACAGACAAACAACAAAAATCCAATAAGCGTTCCATTTTTATCTTTTCAGATACGGAACCCTAAAAACCAGTGTATTATAGCATTTTTTTACACAAAGTACTTTTGGATTCATCTACATATATATATGCCACTGTTGCAAAATTCTAAATAATATATATTTTTTTAATAATCCAAAAACTATTTATTAATTAATTGAGGCCGTCGAGGCGAAGTGAGCAGCGCTTGACTGTAAACGCGACGGTTGTAGGTTCGACCTCCATTCGGAGGAATTATTTTTATTTACATATCTTGTGCAATAGGTACAATATAATGTTGTAGGCTGATCTAGGCATACTGACATAAGTATTGTAAATTGATGACGAAAAAATTAAATAGTATATTTATTTATATACATTCATATATAACTAAAATACTATAATACATTATAATATTATCAACATTTCTAACTTCAAAGGTTACCTTTAATTTTCATCTCTTAATAAAATATACTTATAAAACTAAACAAAAGAATAATATCTACAAATAAATAGTTTACTAATATTAAGAAAGTATGTAAGTCATATAAATTATATAATATTTTTTATTTGTTTTTATATTACTACCGCTTTATAAAATGTAATATCGATACCGGTATTATGTTGCACTCAATATCATTAAAGTGGTGTAATAACCAGGTCTACACCATTATATAAGCTTGGTGACAGACCGACAGACTGATTTGTCTCGATTTTACAATAATTACTAGATCATAGTAATTACACTATCGTAGCTCATTTAAGAACTGTCTGGTGGTTGTTGATTCGATTCCTAGTCGTGGTTAAACAATCCTTAGCCATAAACCATAAAAGATATATGGAAGATTTCTAAACGGAGAGTGAATAACTGTGAGAATAATTTTGACTTTGTGAACATTTACCTTGCTTTATTTTATGTATGCGAAGACTTAAACATTTTAAAACCTTGGAGAATCTTCTTTTTATACTAAAATGAATATTTTTCATTCTATTTAGGAGTTCCGCAACTCATCACACAATGCCTCCAAAATTCCTTGGAGTGACGAAAGTAAAGAACGTAACTGTCTTAATGAAAACGGAGTATCTTAACACTAGATTCCCAGGTTCCCTCTACAGCGTATGTGCAGGATACAGCGTGAACCTAAAAAAATACCACAAGAAGATTTTACCAAGCTAGTGAATGGTATTTCACCTACATAGATGAATCTCGCAAGCCGTAAGGTAACACCGTTACTAATGTTATGATTACCAAATTGGTTTTGCGTAGGTTAACGAGGGCAAGCCTAACCTGGCTTTACTTTTTAAGGCTATGTTTGTATGAGAGGTTTCGATAAAAATATATATGTTTAGAGTTAACTGTAAGAAATATATTATAGAAATACATATATAGAAATTACAGTTTATTTTAAATTTGTGGATATTTATATAGCTTTACTTATTAGAATGCTAAATTGACAATATAGATTATGCGATATTTATTAGAGATTAAATATTTTCATAAAATTCCCTTACTAACACACAACCTACGCTTTTTCCCGCATACCAGATTAGGCAGATAAACCTTGTGTTGAATCAATTTTTGACACATTGCGTATCTCAAAAATGCGAAACTCTACGCCACGCCTTGTCAATCTATCACCATAATATCTTTATTATATGAACCTAAATATAAAAGTTATCAGATATTGTTATAAAAATTAACATAAATTCTAGAATTCATGTAGTATCATGTTATTGAACAACTATTTCTAGCCTTGAACCTGTTTGCAAATAGCTTATCTATTATTCATTGTCGCCCTGGTTTTATTTTAATATATTGGTAGTTAATTTTAACTTTGAAGGTGTTGTTATTTATTTGAAGATTATATTTTAAAGCTTCTGTAGACCAAAAGAAAAAAAATGGAACCCTTTATAGAATTACTTTGTTGTTTTGTTTTTTCTTGTGTCTGTCAATATCATTTATCTCGAAATCGCGTGGAGGTATCAAGTTGAAATTGATATAAAAATATCTAAGTTTTTAGTCACTTGGAGCATAGAAAAAATTAAGCTTCTAAGTAAACCCAATCAAAAGATGCGTTTGCTGCGTTTCGTTTTTGCTACATTTTGTGTGGAATTCGCTGCGTAATCAAGATTTGATTACAGTTATAAAATATAGCAACGAAAACAAAAAACTAACAATGCAAAAACAGAAATAAAAATCAGAAAAATGACAGACAATTTATAAGTAATAGATAACGCGTACAAAACGCGTCGCCATAGCAAAAAGTGTGCCACTTTATACAAAAGTGTATATTACCAAACATAATATAAATTAATAGACACATAACATAAATTTCACAAATAAAGGGGTAGACAGAGGGAACCTAGTGTTAACCTATTCCGTTACCCTCTTTTCGCCCAAATTTCGTAACTTTGGATATTGAGATGCAAAACTCAACGCCGAGAATCGTCTTGGTACCAGAGCAATAGTGTATTTCCCCGAGTAGGAATCGAACATACATCTGTGGCTTTTACAGTCGGACGATGTACTGCTATGCCAAAACCTTAAAAATGCATATATGATATATGTTTGTATATCGTGTAAGAGACAAGATATTTTTTTTTAATATTTTTAAGTGATTCCACTTTCATTAATTTAATTTTAAAGTAAATTAGAGGTTAAGAAACATTTTTTTTATATTAATTTATAGAGAAAGTAAGAAATCGTAATTTTAATGACTAATCATCTAATTGGAGGTCGAGTGTGTCACCAGTTTTTAATGACCATACCACATAACAAAGTTGTGTCAAAATTCATATAGTATTGAGAAATTATTGCCTTAGATACATATGTTTGAAAGGTCGAAGAACACTATTTTGTGTTTTTAATTTATAATAATGTAATTCTGTGTAAATTTCGTTTGAAGTTGTTTTTTTTATTATGTATTAATTAAAATTTAATATCACGCGGTGTTGAGTTCCTCCACTCTACAAAAGGAAAGGGTGGAAAGTAGGGAACGGGGTATCTTAACCTTAAGTTCCCTCAGCCTACCTTACTATGCGGTAAAAATGAGAAGCCACTTCCTTAACTTCAACTCTATCAAAATATTTTTTGGGAGAAAGTGAATTCTACAAATGTATTACAAAAGTAGCTTTTTTATTTAAAAGATATTTCTTATTCAATAAAGAAAGTGTTATAAAGTAAAAAAAAAAGTTTAATTTGATTGAATGATAACAGATACCAGGTTCAAATTTGCTAATGCAAAACATGAGCAGCATCCATACGCATTATGCATATTATTTATAAGATTATATGAATTTTATTCTTAATCTTATACAACTTGAAATACTTTTGTATTTTAATTTACGTTCATTATCTAGAGTATATATAATAGAGAATGTATAGGGAAACTATTCTGTTTTCCAACATCTTATCAATGCGTCATAATTGGCGGAGCTCAACGCCGCGTTTCTTCTTAGAATGATAAAAATATGAAAATAATTTAGACACTTATTTCTGTCAGACACTTGCGGACCGTGCCACGGTAGTTTAAATTTAGTATATACTAGCGACCCGCTCGCGGCTTCGCCCGCTTTAACTACTGAATTATTCATATAATGTACCTATGTTTGCAAAGCACTTAAGATTACTAATATGAAAATTATTGAAACCTTAATGCAACCCACATTTCCGTAGCTCCAATAAGGATGTTCCAATTGTTTAAAAAAACACGCACCTGAACAAATGACACAAACAACAGAAAACTTAAACGAAAGAAATTATAAACAACAGACTACCTACTATTCTCTTACCCAAAAATACTTAAACGAAAGATGTAACCTGTTGGTTATGCTGCGACGAAATACATTATAATTATTGGATAACTCCAAAATACGTGCAATCGCTTCTAAATTTACTTTGCTATAGAGCCAGGCGCAGAATTGAAGCATTCTCTCGTCCATCTCCGTAGTAGCTCCGAACGACATTTGGGCGTTGGTTCCATGGCCGTGGTCTCAAGCGATAACCTGCTCTAGAGCAGACAC
>JAATLQ010022807.1:0-24496 GCA_013421005.1 Heliconius erato x Heliconius himera | reverse complement strand
GGAAAGTATATGAGATATTAACATATTACTCAAAATATATGTAATAACAATCATTGACATATTTATTACAGCCGCAAAGTTCAGATGCAGTTGCCGAACTCAATTCACCATCGGTTCTAAGTGGTGCAAGCAATATGGTGCCTATGTTGGGGGAAGTACCTCATCCCCCACCAGGATTATCTATCCCACAGTACAATGTTGCAGAATTTATAGGACAGCATCCATGGCCAGCGAATATTGTTGTATCACCAATGAATCAGCCTATAGAGGTGAGACTGGAAAGATAAAAATGTGATTTTTATTTAGGTTTTTGTGGAAATTTAAAATAGTTTATCTCATATATGTTTTTATTAATTTTTATTGTTGTGGCTAATACGACTCTACTTAAGATTTAGGAAGATTTTTTATCTATATAAAACCAGAACTGAAATAGAATAAAAAATATTTTACCATCTTGTTACCTATGATAATATTAGAATCATGAATTTCAATGAAAGTTGTTGCATAGATTCAATACTTTCAAAGTTTGGGTGGTGGTATAAAATTCTTCCTCTGAAACATGCATAAAAAAAGTAACTGCTATAATATTTACAATATAAATATAGAACTATATATAAACAAATTATTGTTTAGCTCTATATATTAAGCAATTAATTACCTATAAACAAACCAAAATCAATTGCAAAAGTATACAGTCCCACAGTCATACAGTAACGCTAGTTTAGAAGTTGGTGATTCATCAATATTGTATTAGGTTAAGGTTTATATGTAATAATAATGATAAAAAATAAATAAAAGGACATAAACTTATACATTCATAACTAAGAGGGAGTGGTAAGAGAGACAGGGACCTTAGTTGACCTTTGAAAACACAGTATCGCTAATATTGGAGGAAGCTGCCTTAACAAGCATCAGGAGCCTTTGGAGGGCATGTAAGAAGAGATTGATTTCAGTGGACAAGGTAAAAGAGGTATGCAGGGATATACAGAGTAATCTATAGTGTTTGGGCACTACCCAACTATGGGTAGCGTTAGCGCTCCATTGTCTCTGATTATCCTGCTAGGGGTTATTTGTGGATATAAAAAAAACCTATCCATCCTTCTATTCATTTTCCAGGTTCTAAACTACCAAACGGGACCGGCGCCGGCATCACCCCTGGTCTCGTCACCTGGGGACAGTCGCGCCGCCTCACCTCGTGCCAGACGTCGGCCCTCCCGCGACAGGTCACCACCGCTGGTGCCACTACCGCCTGAACAGGCTTTGCCCCATCTCTCTGCTAACTTTGAGAATTTGAGCGTTGCTGAGGTTAGTGATATTTTTTTTATTGGGTCATACCTTAATTAAACCTCAGATTAATGTTTATTTTAAAATAAATCAATCTCCTGCTGCCTTAGTAGGCAGACAGAACATTCTGTTGAACATTGCTTAATGGATAACAAAACCTGTACTTCGTACTTTGCTGGAGCTAGACAAATGGGAATAATTAAAGTATAAAAATTTCAACTAGTAAAATATAAATACACAGGGATTTCCCTAAAGTATTACTATGACGTCAAATACAACATTTATTGAATGATTCAGCAGTATTAAACTATGATTACTTACTAATTGTTGATATAGTTTATATAGATTTAAATAACTGGTACTTGCTATAAATAATGTTACAAATTGTTTTATTACAAGAGAAATAAATTTTACATTTTTAAATATAAATTGTTATAAAAATACATTTAAAAAAAAAATCTTCCCGAGAGTGGCACAAGGGTCCGAGCCATCGGTGACTAGGGCTCCAGAGAGAGAGGAACCTCCTGACAATATGCGCTGTCTCAAGTAAAGCTGCTTTCTGCATCCGGTTCTTGATCCAACAGCTAAGCGATAACCTCTTAACATGTTGGTCGAGGCTTTTCGCTGTTGAACCGTTAACTGAAACCACTATCGGAACAATGTTAGTCGCGTTGACATCCCACATGGCGGTAATCTCATGGGCTAAGTCCAAATATTCAGATAATTTTTCTTTTTCGGCTTTCACGAAATTGTCATCATCAGTAGCGTCAACAATCACTGCGCGGCGCGCCACTCGGTCTACTAATACTATATCTGGTCTATTGGCAACAATATATCTTTCAGTAATGATAGGCCGCTCCCAAAGCAAAGCACAGCTATTCTCAAGAATAGACGTGGGATTGTACTTATAGTAAAACACCTCCAATTCCACAAGACTATATTGAAGAGCAAGTCGCTGTTGTATTATCTTGGCTAATTGATTGTGTCTAGGCAAATACTCACCGTCCGTAATTGCACAGAAAAACCTTCAGTTTCCCCGAAAATATCTCCGAACTGTAACCAAGATAAAGAGAAAGTAGTATCCACATCCGGGCCCATCAGGGTTCTATGGAATCTACCATACAGCTCCTTGCTCTTCTGTATTAGTTTAATATATTAATATAAAATTATTAAAAATATGTAAAGCTAATTTGAAGTGATCTCCATTGGATACAGTCCTTTAAATTTGAGGCCAGTTATCAGGCCGCACACACGTTTTCCATATGGAAACGGATATGGATTGCATGAACTCTTACTCTCTAAGACTCTGGATTAAGATCGAAACTAGACGACGCCCAGTCTTCTGCTCTAATCTCTAATGGTTAGAAAAGTTTTTTTCTAACCACGATCGGGTGGATTAATTATTATTATTATTAAACTTTATGACTTTGTTAATGACAATGGTGTTGTTGGTGAACTACCTTCTCAAGAAATATCTAGATTCACTTGTGCCGATTTGGTTCTCCTTGCAATGAGCAATGATATAAAAATAATAGATTCCATATTCAAAAGTAATATTTTGTTTATTTTTAATTGTAGCAGTATTTATGGCCAGACTAAGTATTTCTATTGTTTATGTGATCATTCTGTAAACAGAATATGTAATTATAATAACTATTATTGATGTCTGTCCAATGTTTCTTTTTCTTGTACCCCCTTTAAAATCATGACTGGTTTCTTTTAAATCAGATGCGGCATAACATCGGCGAAGAAAGATTACGCGAAATATCCACCATGCACCACCAGTACAGATCGCTCGAGAAACTGAACGGCGTGAGGAGGCGCGCCGCGTACTGCCCCCCGCGGTCGTCCTCCGACAGCGGGTCCAGCGCCGCGTCGTCGCCACCCTCCACGCCCGCGCCAGTCCCGGCGCCAGCCTTGCGCCGGGCGGCGCCCACCGCGCCTCCCGCGCCCGTGCCCTACCTGCCTTACGCGCGGCCCTACCCCTACCCCACGCCGCCGCCCGCGTACCGCGCGCCTCCGCCCTTCGCCAACGGCGAGCCGCCGCCCTACCAGCCGCCCTACGCCGGCTTCGTGCCCGTGCTGTACGCGCCGCCCAAGCTGTCTTGCTGGAACTGCGGCGCCGCGGGCCACGCCGGCCACGAGTGCAAGGAGCCCAGCCTCGAGGAGATGACGCGTGCCGGCGGCTACCAGCTGGACTTCGGGGGCGCGCCGCCGCCGCCGCCCGAGCCCGCTGACAAATAGTGTATAGTGTAGTGCCCTGCGCGACAAGCCGTGTGGAACTGTGGCTCGGGTCGAGTCGTATTTCATATTAGATCCAAGTATTCAGTAGGTTTGACTTAGTGTAAAGCTTGTTGGGCTTTTTGTGTCTATTCATTTTCGTTGGTTGCACTTTCAATTTGGCAGTTGAATTGATTGTCATGATATGTAAGGCTGCTTATTGAGATCCACTTTCTTTGTAGAATTTCCTCTATTGATGATATATTTAGGGGTTATAAAATTTGTGAACAATAATACATTTCTTTGTATGATGTTGAATTTTATAATTATTCTAATGTATATTAAAATTTGTAAGTAACATTTATATATATTTTAAAATAACTTGTGTTATATAAAGTAGACAAATACAAGTACAAATAATTAAGTATACAAGAATTAGTTACATTTTTTTATATGAATGTTTCATCTGTTAATTTGAAAGTGCAATGGTTAACTTAGAAATGTTTAGTCACAAGAGTTTGTAGGGATTCCATATTGAACAAAATAATTTGTATATGATGATTTATAACTAAACTTGTTTGTTTTTCAAAATTAATGTCAATTTTGGTTTCTTTCGATTGTGCCATATATTTTTTTTAAAACGGCCTTCGTTATTTAGTATTTTTATGACATTATTATAATTAAGTTAAAATAAAGTTCAATTTATAAGTACAAATAAATACAAAATGACAATCTTTAAATAAAAGTTTTTAACAATTAATAAAAATATGGAATTCCATTCAACTCTTTACAAGTGGTTTATATGTTAATATGAACAGTCAATTGTTATGTTTTTAATGTATTACCAATAGTAGCTTCAAATTTATCAAAGTTATGCCATTGTTGCTGTTTTGTTACAATTTTTTTATAATTCTCATATATAGTAGATTTAGTCTTGTTTATTTATATATTTTATATATTTTTTTAGTTCAGTTACAGATCTATATCACAAATGGCTGTATGTGAAACATTTTATATTAAAAACATAACAAAACATAAATAAAAATCACCAAGCCATATTGTACAAAGTTGAAAATCGTATGACTGAAATTATTGTTAATAGTTTCCTTTGACCCAAGACTGATTTGTAAAACTAATGATTTCCAAGATTTCTAAAACTTTTACAGTTTGAACGGTTTTGGACAAAGTTTGAAAATCAGTGCTGTAAGAGTAAGCGAAAATGATGTAAAATACAAAAAAAAATATGATAATATGTGACTGCGCCCATAATGTGTGCATTTTGAACTATTTAAATGGTATCGACCAGTGGATAGCTCAAATTGAAATGAAATATTTCTGGTATCAGTATCGTCGTTACAAAGTAGCAATCACAAAGATAAACATCTTAAGACGATTTTTTTTGGTCAGATTGTAAAATTAAGCATTAATATTTTTGTAAAATAATAAATAATTACAATATATATATTATATATAGATTTCAACCATGGCGATACCGGAATCGTAGACACGATCAATGTACGTGAAGGCAATGCTCTTTATATTAGTGTTAACGGTATGTAAATAGCTACAAGTGTGTACAATGACACGCGATGTGATCATATTTTGTAAATATTCTCGTTTATATATGACTAGTTGGTAAATATATTTGTAAATTACCCTAACAACTTGAGTGTCCCATAAATTATTCGCTTGTTTCGATTTTTTCGATTATTTATGATCACTGTCACAAATCACAATATTGCATTTTTAAACCTCCGTTTTTAATGTTTAAATTATATAGGTTGTATAATTGTTTTTTTCGCATAATTATATTTTTTTAATCGGGTCGAATGAGTAACGCATGGTGGGTGCAGCGCGTTGGCCGATTGCCTTCTAAGACATAAGTGATTGTTTGGTGTTCTATATTGCATTTAGTATTCCAGTCTGTTCACTATCCACTAACGTTCGGGACTGTTGCGTCCCACGCTTGTATATTATCACCAAATTTCATACATAATATATGTACATAGTAGTTTTAATTTTATAAATTGATAATATTATTAATATTAATAGTGTTTGACTAAATGCAATCGTAAAATCGTTTTTGCCCCTAAACAGATACCAGTTGTAAGCTGAATTGTGAGGGTATGTTATGAAAATTCTCCTTATAAAGGTTGTATGTCCACATAACGTAAATATTGTGTTATTTATATCTTAACAATTTTATTATATTTATAACGAGTTGTAGAATAAACATTTAGATATAACTTACTATATTTGCCTCGGAACGAACATGTGTGTTTATGTACGGTCGGGTCGTGTTGTAATCTGTGGAATAAAGTTGTGTCTACACGATTTCTATACTATGGTATTGTGCACTATATAACAGTGAGCTCCTAAGCCACAAGTGTATAGCGACTTTGTTCTACATTTTACACGTGTTTTTTTTTTGTTTGTCATTTAGAATTTAACTCATGCGTACTATGAAGAGTACTAATAGTATCACTCGTAGGCGCCAAAACATCATAAAATGGCAGATGCACGTATTTGAATGGATATTCAAATCGTTTATTCTTATATAGTTGTGTATATTTCGGAGTTATATGCGTGTATAAATTAGTCTTTATCTATAATGACCAAAAAATAAAAAAAATAAATAAAAAATTTGACGTTATTTTGTAGAATTAAAAATTATTAAAATAAAACGTTTTGTATTTTTTTATTTAAATAACACATTACGACCTTAAAGAATTAGTTATTAAAAAATAGCTAATGAAATTATTCATGTTTAAAATAATATGTGAACGTAAATAGAAATTGTTGCACATTTTAAAAATAAAATAAAATTAATAACTCGTAGGAAATAAAAAAAGATTCGTCCGTTGTTTTTTGTCCTACATAGTTTTTTTAGTACGCGTGAGTTAATACTTTGAGACCATATTATAAATCAATCGATATTAAAAGTTCACGAATAATGATAACAGTTTTTATTTTGTACCGGCGGAAGTATAATATTTTTTTACTTTGTACAGATGTTATAAATGTGATAAATAATTTTTAACATATTTAGCAATTGTGATTTAGTAAGGTGTGTAGTTTATAAAAAAAATATCGCTTTACTAAATGAATAAATAATACGCGCTAAAGCGATATGTGTAACTTCTTTTCCACAGTTTTGTATGAGTACATGCTGTTGTATTGTGTACTAATAAAAGATATGGATCAGCATTACAGGATATGGAAGGTTTCGGCCCAATGTAAGACCTGTATCCCACCAGTGCTGTGAATCATTTGCTTCCTGACAAATAAACAACCAAAATCTTGTGTTGTGATTTTATTATAACCCTTTTATGTATACACTACTTTATGGCGCATTTGGCGCATTAAGGCGCAATTATGGCGCAATAATATATATTATACAGGGTGGAAGTGTCAGCACCACTTTAAATTAAACCACAGTTTTAACTACTCTATAAAAGCCTAATACAATTAAAGTGTTTTCCCAAAAATGAAAAAGTTATTTTTTCAAACAAAATAAATAAAAAAAATATTTGTCAAGAACGACGCACGCACACATAAACCTATCAAAGGGAAACCGCCGCGTACGCCTTATTCCGAAATTGAGTCGTAGGTATTGGAGGCAAAGTTCAAAGTTGTTTTACCTTTAGTAGTTTTTTTGTAGTAGTAGTGTTACCTTATTGGTATCTATGCGTACTGCGTCACACGCAAGACAGGTATGAATAAACATCGTGAAATGAAAAAAAAATCCTACGTATAAACTGTTGAGGTATTTTGATTAAACATTTGCAATTGATTTGAACCCAGAGCCATCGCGCTTAGTCGACATTCCTACTAACATATGAATGAAGAAATCGAAAATCACCAAAAATAATTCAATATTACACATTCGCACAATTTTATTTCCTTTCTCTCTTTTTTTTCTCCTTTTACTTCCTAGTCATTTTGTTAAAGTAAAAATAGTATTTAATATATAATAAGAGCTTTTGTAACATCTGTCTATTCGTATTACTTGACGATATTAGATGATAGCTATTTATCTTAGTTCCAATAAACATGTTTATTATTTTTATCCCAATTACTGCAAAATACAAAAAAATATTAGTATTTAATTTATTACTTATCCATTCTTTTCAGTTTTTGATAAAGTTTCCAATAGTAGTAGAAATGTCTATCAATATAGAATGCTTTTTAATTTTGAAACATTACTTTAAATGATTTTGTTTTAGTTTACTATGTAAGGCATTTAGGTCTTTAGATATTATTACAGGTATTTGTTTGAAATTATTAGTATCTGTTAAAAACTTGAAGGAAGCAAAAGATTTCTCAAATGGCTTAAGATCCCATTGCATAAATGTGTATGTAACTGTTTTTAAATTAAACTTATTTTAAGAAAGATACATGATAGTAGAATAGATTATACCACAGTTGCCACGAAAATTGTGCCGCAATCACCTTTAATAAAATTTATGGTAATTCGTTTTTATGGAAGAATTGCTCTCACTTGTTTTTTATGTGAATCCAACATCTGCCCCCCAGGGTTGCCTAGTTTAAACAGGTCACTTAATTTTTTCCGCTTATTGTTGATTATGCGAATAGAAGACGAAATGCACAGTTTACCTTATGTTTCAAAGAAAAATATCATGTAATAGAAAGTCAATCTATGTTCTAACTGTTTATCTGTTAAATTATGATTTTAAGCATATTAAGTAGAAAACTATGTAAAGAAAAAAAACGTTAAAATCAACGTTGTTTGCTGAATCTATTTTCTAAATACTAATACTCATTTAAATTGTCATTTTAAAACGACTAAGTTATTTAATTAAATAGATGTTTACAAATATCGGTCTAGTAAGGTTTTAATTATTACATTATCTTTTCTTAATATAATGAAGGGTGACAATTATAACGAGTATTTTTTTAATCAAAAAACCAGTTTTTATAATAACTTTAAATATTTTCTATTTACTTTATTTTATCGAAAATTATTAGTAACTGTCATTTACTACTTGGCTTAAGCCTCGATACTCGCGTTTGCGAGATGGCGCTATTTTCGTGCACGTTTTTAAGAGAGAGTAGGTAATGTTCCTTGGTATTTTGCAACCCAGGTATACCTAATTCTTTATTACCCATAAAACACTAGGTGGCGCTAGTAAGTGATAAAACGCCAGAGAATTGAAAAAAAGACATCAATAAAAAATTACATTATATTATTATTTTGGAAAAAAACTTACTTGAGATAAATTTATCGTCAGTTAAATAAAAAAATAGCATATATTATCTGCTTATGTTATACGGGATGGCCTCTATAAAAGCCTAATACAATTATTTTTTTTTTCCCATTAAAGTGATTTTTCCTACGTCTCTCTAGTATTTGTCCTACGGCCAGTACATTTTTAATTGCAAAAAATTGTGGTAAAATCGACCACGATGGAAAACTTAGAGAGTCAATTCTTTTTTTTAAAAGAGATTTATCTTATTACAATATATATACAGTTCACGAGATCTAAGCTGAACTTTGCATTTGGTGAGTGTTCATGTCATATAGAGTAGTTGTAATGTCATTTGCTTGCCCTAAGCGGGGCTATACTGTTTATTGGGGTTTTGACAACCGGCTTTACACCTTTTGTACCTTAATATTATTTGTTAATTGTGTTCGATTTATTTAAAGTGAAAGACAAAGTTGGCATTATCACTGTACAAGAATGGAGAACTACGTATGTGACCAAGCAGTAAAAATAATATAAAAATCTTGGAGACTACGTTGTTCTTGATGATAACGGAACTATTCATTATTAAGTCAAACAACAAAAACAAAAAATATGAAGATGCCATGTCCGGTGTAAAAGAATCTATATATATATACATATATATATATATCGTGTTAAGTGGCGGAAATCAACGCCGCGCCGTGTGAGTCCAGGGCGAAGAAATGTACATTTTAAATGTTTAATTTCCTCGACTGGGGATCGAACCCACAACCTTTCGAGGTTACAGGCACACGCTTGTGCCACTAAACCACGACTGGCCTCAATTTTTTTATTCCTTTCTTATTTTAATTTATTTGTTATAAACACTCACAAACATCAAAGCGCAACTTAACCTTCGGGAATTGTACTAAGATCTGCTATATGAACTGAAATCACAGTTGATGTTATGAAATAGCATCACAGGCAGATACACCAAGATCTTTCTAAATTTAGGCGAAATATCGCAAAGAGGTGTAAAAAAGTATAAAAGTCGTTCCACTTGAGCAATTATATTTTTAATACGCAATACAAGCTTGCTCCCACTTTCACTGCATCTGTTAAGTTCCCACGACGCGACGGCAAGTTTGTTCAATAGATAGAAACTTTACGTTTAAATCAAAGTTTCTTTCTAGGAGCAGGTCACGTACTCGCAAAATATATTTTATTGGTCCGCCGCTTCATAGAATTTAATATCTCCTGGTACTATAAAAGAAAACTTTGCCGCGCCAATTTATTAATTACTCAGATTAAAGCTTTTAATGTTGTTCTTATAAGTTTAATTTTAAAATAGCAAACCTTTCACGTTTACTTATTCAAAGAAATAAGGATAAGAGGTACTTAATTGAAATGTGAGAGCGAAATTATAAAAATATAGCGACGATCGATTCTATTTTGAAATAATGAAATAATTTGAAGATATACATATACCTAATATGTGTGGTGTTAAAAATATTGTCTTATGAGCATTTCAGTTCAAGAAATACTAAACGCTTATTAAAATATTATGAAGCTACTAACTACCTAAGCACCTAAGTATTTTATAAACTAAAGTCGTTGGAATCGACTAATGAACTAATTAGTAAAGTTTCAATGAATATCAAATTGAAATGTAGAGAAACAACATAGAACTTGAGACGAAAAATTATTGTAATTTGAAGGTACGAAGTATTTAGATATTCTTAGGTTCCATATGTTAGGTAGGTAAGCCAGATTTTCAAAAAAGCTTGAAGTATTGAATTTTAAATAATGTATATAAAATTAAATTAAATCAGCTTCACGCTGTATCCCGCATACAGCAGGGTAGGCAGACGGAACCTAGTGTTAAGACACTCCGTTCCCCACTTTCTGGAGGCATTCTGGAGGCATTGCGTGTTGAGTGGCAGAACTCAACGCCGCGCTTAACCTCGACACCAGAGCGAAGAAATGGAAATATAAATTTAAGTAAATATTTCATCTCCTCGAGTGGGGATCGAACCCACAACCAGCCGGTTTTACAGTCGCACCTTGTGCCGCTGCGCCACAACTGGCCTTAACTTATATATATATATATATATATATATATATATATATATATATATATAATAAAACATTGTAGTGATTGTACTGATAACAATTCTATGTTTAGATACCTATCCAAATTACGAGTACATATTTAGATACACATACACATATTTAGAAGTAGTTGTGTAGTAGTAAGTAAAGTGTAATTGTAAAAACTCGCTCCGATGTCTACTTATTTCCAAATCTTAATTCTAAGTAACCATTTATAAAATTATTGAGAAGATAAAGAAAATATTTGCTTATGATTGGTGTCAATTGTAATATAATTAATTAATATCGATGATAAAAAACTAAATAATTAAAAAAGTAAAAAGAGTTCAGATCAAGCACTACGGAAGTGTCGTTATTTAAATGAAAACATAAAAGATATTTCAGAATGTTCCGGCCTTAATAGACGAACGAGCATACATTCCAAAATATGAAATTTCAATCTGAATATTATTTTAATAAAGGTAACACAGTATATTTATGTGGAGTATTTCGTAACGCATTATTTCAATAGGTTATTTCCTAACAAAGACATTATTCTCGAAGCGATGGAGTACGTGTTATGAACCTTATGGCGTCGTAAATACGGTCCGTAACACACGAACATCCTTTATTAATGCTTCGTAAGCTCCTCGAAGGATACAAACAATGTCCGTAAACAAAATGTTCGCGTTTTACGGAGTGCCGATGGGTAAACAAGGAGCCATTGCGTAATGGGTTCGCTTATAGTACATGTATCACCTACTATCGTTTAGGCTTTCCTTTTACAACAGTTGATAAAAAGCTCACGCTCTACCTCCCTGTAGTCACATTAGGCTATTTTTTTCCAATGATCGGAATCGGATTTGCTTAAATTTGGTTAACTTTTTTTTGGGAAATTATAAAATTTGGAAAGGACTACGTAGAGTACGTACATTTTGTTAAATCTTGAAATTATTTTAATTTCATTATCGCAATAAAATGTTTAGCTTTGTTAGTTGTTAGTTATGACATCTGCTGCTGGACATAGGCTTAAAATTTGTGTATAATACAATAATTATGTTTATAAAATTTCTCTTTTGATTCAATCAAAAACAATCGGGTCATCGGGTCATCATCAGATTCTGTTCCACTGTGCCATGCAGGCCAAGAAAAATAAAGCTCTTAATATTTAAATGTAAATATATTTTTTTTAAAACTAACGTCCCTTCTATTATGGCGCCGGACCCTATCTGTGCGTGTATACTTCCGAGTAAGTGTACTTCCGCCAGCCACAAGCGTATTATAATACTATAAAACATAACTTCATCCTCGCTATATTCACTCAATGTCGACGTTATCCTTCCGTTTTATCAAACTGTCATCAATCTTGTCATGCTTTGAGGGAGACTGATGTAGCGAAGCTACTTTAGCTATCTACTTATTTAGTAATTTGATATTTGAATGTGAATCGAATCACTGCAATATAATATAATTTCGATATTTATTGCTTGACTCCCTTTTAAGATGCTAAAAACAGTGTTGTTCGATAAAGTTTGTTAAAGTAACTTTTAATGAAGAAACATTGAGCTTCTTACGAAAAGCTCCTTGATTTTTGTTTTCTTTTGAATTATTTAGTTTAGTATGTATAACTAATAGTCAATTAATTAGTTATATCTTATAACTAAGGCCAGTCGTGCAGGCACACAAGTGTGTGAATGTAAACGCGACTGGTTGTGGGTTCGATCCTTACTTGAGGAAATAAAATATTTATTTAATTAAATTTATATTTTCATTTTTCGCTCTGGTGTCGAGGCAAAGCGCGGCGTTGAGTATCGCCACTCAACATGCAATGCCACCAAAATTCGGCGGAAAATGAGGCACGGGAGTACCTTAACATTAGGTTTCCTCCCACCCTGTTGTGTGCCTACGGGATACAGCGTGAAGCTGATAAATAAAAAAAAATCTTAAAGCTACCGTAGTTAACACGTCCATACTCTATATCTATATATATATATCTATCTATATATATCTCTCTCAATAACAATTGTATCAATATGTATGATTGTGTTTTAAAACCAGTCTAAGGTGCAACAAATTACGAACACTGTAAGTACTTTTTTGTATCTAAATAGTAGTTTGAAAGTAAAACTTCCACTTACTGCTATTTAATTACTAATGCGAAACTACAAACATAATGTTACAAAACGTAAAAGTTGAAATATTTAAACCACTTTGCAGTGCAAGTTCAAATTAGATAAAGATAAGAGCAGTTTGCGAACCGAGAGCGCCTTGCTCGCGCCGCACGCCGCGTTTACAATAAATTAAAAATTTAATTAAACTACGAGAGGTCACAATCTTTTGATAAATTTTCGTTTCATTCGTTTATTATTAATTATCACAGGTTTTAGATACTAAGAATGTGGCTTTAGGAGCAAATACACAGTATATAATTATGTTAATTATGTTTTCCTGTTTAAATTATTTCAATTTAATATGTTTACCCGCAATATGTAGGCAGGAAACTTCAACTAGCGTGATTTAGATGGAAACTTCGTGCGGTTTCTGAGTGCAGCAAGTTTGCAGAACTGTCTCACACATATCCGCCGCAAATATCTTGTGTAGGTGAGTCTTATGATTGGCCTAAGTAAGTCGCGACTCCTGGTATACTTCTTATAACGTTTATATTAAATATTTTACCCCCCATATAAAGGATCCCTCTTTTTTTATAGAAGTCGGTTATATTAAGTTAATGCTACAACAACTGTTTGCTTTATTTATTCAATAATATGAGAATAATGATTTTTGTTTACCTAAATCAAAATACGTATTACTTTATGTTAAGTATGTAAATTTATTTTTCACTTTGTAGTTTACCGTTTGAAGTTGTTTTTTTTTTACAAAAAAACATATTAATTTAAATGTATGTATATTTCATATTTCATTTAAATGTATTTATGGAAATACATTTAAATGAAATATGCTTATTTAACGAAACAAAATGTAATGGAATCCTACATTTAACTTACATATTTACCAAAAAGTAAACATCTGTATAGTACATTGTAGCGTGACGGAATGTTGTACAGACGTTTTCTATAACATACCAAACAAAAAATACATCCAGGACAAGTAAAAATTCTTCAGTCAAGCAAAATTCTGGAAATTACATCTGACTCGTAAGCCTGAGAACAGCCAAGTCTACAAATATTCTTATTATTTTCATAGCACTGTTAAAATTTTGATGAATAAATTGTTTTACGAGCGAACTTTTATATATGCTGGTCTTATGCAAACATGTTTAAAGAATGATAATTAAAATGCAAGTATATTTTGTATCTACAATTTACGTTTATACATTTCTGTGTTATAAAAACATTTCTTTACATAAATATTGACACAGAAAATTCAGTCGATTGTACCTGGATTTGCGATATAAGCGTTGAAAGCCAGAGCTAGAAAAATTTATCAAACAAATCTCATCGATCTCCCCACGTACGGGTAGTATTTTCCTTTTACGTGATCGATCTTATGACAATGGCTAGAACAAAGAAGTCGATGCTTTAGAAATAAATATTATATAAATTGTTAATGATTAATATTTGTATAAATAAAATATAATAAAAATAAACCAGCTTCACGCTCCATCCCGCACACAGCAACGTAGGCAGAAGGAACCTAGTGTTAAAACGCTCCGTTCGTGTTGAGTGGCGGAACTCAACGCCATCAGAGCGAATAAATGGAAATATAAATTTAAGTAAATATTGCATTTCTTCGAGTGGGGATCGAACCCACATCCAGTCGCATTTACAGTCACACTGTCTATAGTCTCAATTTTTCTATACTTAACTGAATAGGCTTCAAAAACTCCAATATTCCTAATTTAAAGTCAATACTTTGTTTATTGATGTGCAAGATTTTACTATCACGTAAAAATATATCTCTAAATATAATGGACACATAATTCTATATTATAACAGCTTAACTTCATTAATATTAATTTCTATCTATATACTAGTGTCTGACCTACTCAATAGTTATTGGTATAAAGGACTTAGCCATACTGCGTGGTTAGACCAGCTGTTAGGTTCTGTAGTTTTTAACGCTCTTTTTAGAGCGTAGGTAAGCCTATTAGTATGTAAAATTTCAACATAACAAAACAGAATATACAGCCATATATCAAAAATATTTTATTTTTCCATATTTCAAAATTGAGGCCGTGGTGGTGTAGAGGCACAAGCGTGTGACTGTAAACGCTACGGTTGCGGGTTCGATTCCCACTCTGAGGAATGAAATATTTAATATATTAATTTTCTCGCTTTGACAAAGAGACTAAGCGTAGCGTTGAATTTCGTTACTCAATACGCAATATATATAATAAGTATTCGGCGGAAAGTGGGTAACGGAAGTTTCTTAATTGGAGCGGAGTGTCTTAACAATAGGTTTCCAGGGTCCTTCTGCCTACCAGCGTCAAGGTACAAAAACATTCTATCGATTGTTGAGGGAAAAACATTAATTGACATACTGATTTAGTACTTTTCGATTTCACTTTTCTAGTATTTCTCGTTGTTGTTTTTTAATTATCGGTGTGCACCGAGCGCTGCAATAGATGAAGATGTAATAATGATGACAGATTGCTGTATGATACGAAAGCTATAATTAGACAATGGCGTCGGATATATTATCATTTTTTTTTTCAATACTTTATATTTTTTTATATTTTTATGAAATTGACAAAACATTATTGTTATTTTTTTATATTAAAAAAATAATTTTAGCAGACAGCTAAAAAAAAAAAATGCATATTTAATATAAAATCTAAGCCACTTTTTTAAAAATGTTAATTACTAAACGAAAACGAATCCCATTCGCATTCCTTTTAGAAGAATTCGTCGCAATCTTTTGTGTAGGTAGACGTGAAAAAAGTTGTAATATTAACCATTTAGGGGTTTCAACCCACAAAAATTGCATTCGGATCATAATGCACGTATCAATCGCGCTAATAAAACGTCATAAATCATTTAATATACCTCTAGAACTCTTTGAATAATATTTGTTTTTAGTCAGCCTTACCGAGACAATAATTAAAAGACAGAAACATTTACTCTGAAGCTTAAGCTGTAATCAAATTACAGATCTTCAAAATATTTAAGTGTCAGCTAAAAATACGGTATTCTGCGGCCTATTATTCAAATTTAGTTAGAAAATTTATTATAATTTTAAAGGTATGAATATATTTTATTTAATAAAAAATATTATTTATTAGGGTTCAAGCGTGAGACAGGGTCTGGATTCGATTCCCACTCAAGGAAATGAAATATTTAATACTATCATTTCTTTGTTCTGGTGCCGAGGCAAAGCGCTGTATTGTTCTTCAACACACATTGCCTCCATAATTCGGCGGAAAGTGCGGAACGGAGAGTCTTAACACTAGATTCAATTTGCCTACCCTGCTATATGCGAGATGCAGCGTGAAGCTGATTTATTTCTATTTTTAATAATTATTATGCCATATGGTAACACTATAACATTGTAATTCATTATATCACAACGCCTATTACGTTCAATTAATAAGCTTTCATTATTAAATTAATGGAGATGTCAGATTAGTGAATCACAATGAAACAACTGTCGTGACTTAATCAAGGTAAATGTTGCTTTGAGATAAATCTTGTAACTAGCACTAATTTGCCAGCTACTACTAGGTACATACACCTATATGATGAATATGTCTCGTGAAATAATATTAGTTTGATGTTATATCTGTCATTTAGTTTATACATAATTATATATGTATGTACGTATGATCGAACTTGGACGGCAGACGTATTTAATGGAAGGCGACTTCGAATGCTATTTCTTTTTAAATCATAAACCATTTTTGAAACTCGACACCCAATTTTTTTAAGCCTCAATATTAAATATTTCATTCTCTCAAGTGGAATTTGAATATACAACCGTCGCGCACAGTTGCACTCTTCTGACTATGTACGAACTACTATTAATCAAAAGTAAATTTATTAACATTAAAGTAAGAACAAAACAATAGCAAGAAAAAATATTGAACGTAAAGAAAATGAAAAAGGTAAATTATGAATAAAGCAAGTGATATTAGATACTATAATGAAGTATTTTATTATTTTAATGAGATATTATTGTTTTCACAGGGGATGCTTGTGGTGGGTATTTTACCAGGGAGACAAAGAGAACCTAGTGTGACTTCTCGCTGTTCCCTAAATTTTGACTAATTAGAGAGTTTTGCTATGTGAGGACCACATTGTCACACTTAACTAAAACAATTTAATATAGTTATTAAATTATTTCTTCTAGGTAAATATTCCTTTGAGAAAAATTTAAATCCATTTCAACGGTACGACTTCAATATATTAAAATGAATGTAATGTGAGAAAGTTGTCTATTGTGATATTGATAAGTAGGTCAGAAATTATATCTTTTTAAAAAGGTTCCTTTATAATATTGTTTTAAGTTAAAGGCAATTAACTACATATTTGTTTAAAATGAGTATCTACTCTCAAATCCATGTGACGTGCATATTGCCTATATTTAAAAATGTTGATAAGGAATAAATTATCTTTAAAAATTATTGAAGCTATCACATAATATTTGCAGAAGGGTGTTAGTTAGTAAAAGCAATAGACGATACAGGATATAAAGTTCAAAGTTTGAAAGCTGCGATTCGGTCGCGTCGAGGCGTGGTGGTATTAAACCGCTGTTTTCACCAAGCTGTAAATTTAACTCGGCTTAATATATAAGAGGAGACTTCATAAAATTATTTATGAAAACACAAATATTTTTTTTCTTCTAAATTGATGTACTTTTATAGCTTCTATTCGTGTAAGAATATTGAAAGAGTTTAAACTCTACTTTTTTAATGTCTTATTTTTGAAACTAGTAATTCAATTATGGAAAACTATACACATTTGAATTGCATGGTTAAACACGCAACAAATTAAATATTTTAATATTTTTTTTACAATTTACAGGTAAATTAATTTACATTTACAGGTTTTAATAATAACATAAAAATATAGTTTTCAACGATCTGTTACTATTAATTCGATGAAAAATTACGCACTTAAATAAACTTCCTTACGATTATAGAAAATAAAAAAAATATACATATATATCACAATCACACGTACATTTATTTTGCCAACATATTGCCTCGGTTAAATACTCATCAATTAACTAAATCGACGGACATCAATTGCTTCGTATATGCAAGCGTAGGAACCAACTGCGGCCCCCTTGATGAGCTATTTCTATTCGTTATTATAACAAATATAGATACAATCACAATCACCTTTAGTATTCTAAAGTTCAAGGTTTGAAAATGATTATAGATGGAAAATATATAATTATAAATAAAAATAAAAAATATTTATTTATAATGACAGTCTACTAATTCAATATTGAAGTTTAATGTAGAAATAATAAAATTATTTTATTAAAATAAATCTATCTGTATATTGGTATTTGATTATAAATACTATCTATAAATTGAAATTAGCAAGGACTTTTAGTACGGAACTCATTTTGAATATTGTCACGGACTTCAGGACACTTTTTTAACAACACATCTCCCCTGTGCATATGACGTAAAGACTCAAGAAATTAAAGTTAGTGAACAGAGTACATACTAGTTTAGCGCTCGAGTGGTTATAATATTTAAAATATATTATTATAAATATAAAAATTTACAACTTTTCTTACATTTTTAAACAGTATTAATCACAGTATTTAAATAGATAGATCTATAAAAACTACCGATTACTGTAGCTCGGTGTAAAATAACTCAAACCACATCTATTTGTCAGAAAGATATTTCTTTCCTTCAGCAGAATGATATTTCAAACTAGCGACGTAGCCTCATTCTTGCCTTAAGTGTTTTTAATAATTATTTTCGTCATCTTGGTATTGCGTCATCACTTTTTAATATTAATGTGATTTATATAAAATTAACAAGTGCATTTTACTAACTGTTAGAATAAAAACATAAAGATTTTTTTTTCAGCTTCACGCTGTATCCCGCGTGTAGCAGGGTAGACAGTGGAAATCTATTATTAAGACACTCCGTTCCCCACTTTCCGCCAAATTGAGATATTAAGATTTGAGTGGCGGAGTTTCCACAAAGCTTGTTGTGTTTACAGTCACACGCTTATACCACTCCGCCACAGCGGATGTTAAAATAAATTTAAATAAAATATTTAAACAATAAATTCATTTGGGCAATAATTTTACCCAGTTCTGTTCAATTTGTTTGTCACTTTCTCAACAAACAATCGTCTTTGATCACTTCTGTATGACAGGCATATAGTTGTTTATTCATGGGGACCTGCAATTCCTGCTTAATTGTATCGTATGTAGCCTGCGTGGGGGTCGTGACACTCTTGAACGAATTTTAGGGAGAATCAACATGTAGTGTTCATTTGTAGGTATTCTTCGTATGAAGCGTCACTTGATACTCAATTACGTTTTGGTGTGTTCTGTTTATAATAGATAGAATTTATAGTTAGTTTATATCTAGTATCTATAGTTAGAATATATTATAAAAATATATATTACGTGTATCTATATAATTGTCGGACGAACCAACAAATCAGACACAAAATCCAGCTTTTACAATAAATTTATTTACACTTGTTATATATACATATATTCTCTACTAAATTAAACTACTGAATAATTGCTTATATTTAGTATTATATATTTTTTTAAACCTGACGTTTTGAATACTTTGGTGGTCACAGATAGACAAAAATGTATATGGCCTAAGATCCCATTGCTTAAATCTGTAGGGATCAGTTATTCTAATGAAAGTTATATTTAAGAATAATACATGATAGTAGAATTTAATGAAACGAAACGAAACGAAATGAAATTAAATTAAAATACGTATATTTGTTCATTCATTTTCATTTCATTTCATATAAAATGAGTGCATATGCCTGAAAACTTTATTTTATCAACTATTATCAATTGTATTTCCCGTTGAACAGCAACCCTGAAATTGAAAAATACGGAACCCTCGGTGGGCAAGGCCGACTGACCGGTGTTTTCTTATAATTTTGGTAATAGGTATTTTTATTTTTAATATTCGGTATCGACCGAATACTGCTTGCTATCCGTCCGACTACCGAATTTTTGTAGAGTAGGCAGAAAGTACTAATTGAATAATCACTGCATTCCTTACATTCACTCATTTATGCAGATTGCGCTGCGCTGCAATCCAACTTTTGGTAAGTATAAACAACATATATTATGCAATACCAAAACAAAAACACGCATGTTGCATAAAAAAGCTTCTTTATTTACTACTACTACTTGCGACTTGCAATACTTCAATATTTAATTATATGTACTATTGTTAATAAAATTATATTATAAAATATTAATTATATTAAACAATACAACAATGTCCAATTGAGTTATTATAATTTTAAATAAAAACTTTACAGAACAAAATAGGGAACCACACAAAGTAAGAGCACTGTACATGTACACAGGATAAATTTTGCAGAGCAGCTATTTGATAAAAGTTTCATAAAATTTCGACTTAACAACTCTGAATAGTGTCATGGGTGATGGAATTAATATTCGTGTTTATCATACAAATATTTGATTTTCGGTATAGTATCGAATCATCCTGCATCAGCCATATTGCAATATCAAAATTGGATCCAAAAATAGTAAACAAATGTAGAGAGCGAAACATTTTTAAATTACGTTTTTTATAGCTTCACGCTTGTCCCGCAAATAGCAGGATAGGCTTCTGCGTACGGGAATCTAGTGTTACGACACTCCTTTTCCATTAAGACACTTCCGTTCCCCATTTTCCTCCGAATTATGGAGGCATTTCGTGTTGAGTTCGTGGCGGAAGGCGAACAGTTACCAGAGCGAAGAAATGAAAGCATTAAATATTTCATATCCACAAATGGAAATCGAACCCATCACCTGTCACCTTTACAGTCCCTTGCTTGTACCCCTCGACTATGACATTAGTTCATATTATTTATGTTAGAAAACCGTAGTAGTTACGTACTTCTTAAATGCACAATACAGAATTAAGCAGCATCGAGAGCGTAATCTAGGTAAGCATCAAGCGTTAAAGCGAAGGCGAACTGCGGTGACTATTGCCAATTAGAGCTTGTTAAACGTAATTTGTACTGTGGCGTCTTTGTGTGATGTTGAAACTTTGCTAATGATCGTCATTTGTGTTAACTAGGCTCATGATGGAGCGTACATACACGACGCAGTGTACCTACACGACGCAGTGTTTTCTATGTGAAAGACGACTATTATTGAGTGGAAAAGTGTTCTAGTTGATTTTATAATTTAATTATATTATAATAAAAAATTAAAAATTGTATTAGCTTCACGCTATATCCCGCACACAGCAGGGTAGGCAGAGGGAACCTAGTGTTAAGACACTCCGTTCCCCACTTTCTGCCGAATTCTGGAGGCATTGCGTATTGAGTGGCAGAACTCAACGCCGCGCTTAATCTCGACACCAGAGCGAAGAAATGGAAATATAAATTTAAATAAATATTTCATCTCCTCGAGTGGGGATCGAACCCACAACCAGTCGGTTTTGCAGTCACATCTCGTGCCGCTGCGCCACGACCGGCCTCATATTATAATGATATTATGTTATTAATTTTTAAAACTTGTCGTTATATACATACACAAATGTATGTATATAAAATATAAAAAAAATCATTCATTTTACGTAATGTATAAAGCAAATGAACAGGATGTTTATTTTACTAGAAAGTAAAAATTGGAATGGCCGAGTCCATGAGCTCAATATTTGTTTCTAAATTTAAGGACGCATTACGCGAGTACTCGAGCTGAAGCCAATTATAAAAAGATTTTGATATTTTTTTTAACAAATGATAATAGAGACCTACTTATACATCAAATCGATTTTTGTTTTGTTTTAAGAATTAACTTTATCGCTTCTATCTATCTATATACCTTGATATTTTTACACAACGATGTGAAAAAAATATTTCAAAAACTAAAAGATTTGTATTGATATTAGTTCAGTTGTCAATAATTCTACAGTTCGTTTTCGCAACTTTATTCATCCATTGATTACATTACTAGCAATATTATAGTGCTGATACATTTTAAAATAAACGTAACATATTTATGAAGGTGTCTTTTTGTTTTTACTCAAAAATATAAAAGATATAAAGAACTTTGTAATAATTAAAAAGATTTAGAAGATTAAGATGAAAAACCATACAAATGTGAATATTATAAATGACATTTCTACTTTTGGAATTTGGACCCACAACCACATATGAACATAGGATATACACTTTCCAACTGTTTCATAATTATGACATCAATATTCAATAGTACTTACATATAAAGAAAGTTACTAGAAGCTAAACTCATGTTTCATGTCAAGTTTTTTATTATATTTTTTTCCTAAATGTAGCACGCAGTCTTTATTTCTCAAGTGATTACAAAAAGTTCTAAGAACCTTACTTAATTTCAATTTACATTAGTGCTACAAACTCTGAGTGAATGGAAAAAGTAAACAGGAAATCCGCACGAAGTCAGTACTTTGAGTACATGTTATATTTATTCAGTATTTTCTAGAAAACGTTACTTAACTTGCCAGGTTGTCTTGCCGCTCAACTAGAATTCTTTCAAGATAAATTTTATCAAAACATCACATAAAACTCAATAGTATTTTAAGCTGTATTTTATTATATTTTTTTCAACCTTACCCTTTAAAGCACGTAAACAGACACTACGCAGTGTCTAGACACTCCGCTTTCGTATTTTTGGCCGTAGAGATTCGGGTAGGTATCCTCATAATAATTATAATTTAAATATTTATATATATTATGTTAAAATAATTTAGCAGTATTTTGTTAGCATTTAATAACTGTATCTACGGTATAGACATGCCGAAATCTTTGTGTCAAAATGTGAATATTTCTAGTTCTGATATTCTTAAATGCAAGAGAGGAATTGTAATCTAGCTCCCGCCTCTGGCTTGCCTTTATGGGCCGGTAGAGCGGAGCACAAGAGCTATATATTCAAAACGTCTAAAAACTCAATTTGCGTAATAGGGAGAAATCCATTTACAACGCCCTTAGTTGAGCACATTGGAGTTACGTTTTGAGTATCAAGTCGTTTCTTGGGTCAAGTGGGAGCCGAGTCACCGTCACTGAACTGGCAAGCAGTTTATGACTATTGATAACGCGGACGTCCGTTAGTGTCATCCAACAGACCTTTATCCAGTCCATCCAAGCTAAAATCCATAGTTCTATTTTAAAAACAAAAAAAAACGTAGTAGTAGTTATATTTTAGTTTTCATTATTTTCCATGTATTTGGGCCATACATTACCTATGGTTGATGCATCACAAACATTTTTTTATTCTCCACGTGTTATATCTGTCTATCTAAAACAATAATTATTAGTGATTTATTCATAAATGTTGGGTTTACAGATATCTAATATTTTCATTGTACTACCAAAATTAGTCACATAGTGTATCTGAATGTTAGAAACTAGACTATATATATATATATATATATATATATATATATATATATATATATATATATATATATAATATACCAAACTTTGCCCCCCCCTTGCACTTAATTTAACTACAAATGTATATTTTTTTTATTTTTTCTTGTAGTAGTACTACCTGTAGATACTAGCTGCCAAATTACATAATTCAAGGTTAGCCAGAAGTACCCTATTAATTTTGATTCCCTTTATAGTGCCGAAATATTTTAATGCGTTTTATGCTATATAAACGGCAATATCTCTTTTCTAATTAAATATAGAAAATTAAAAATAGAAATACGTTTTTATCGGGTAATCGTGGGGCCGTAGATCTGTGTATATAGTTTGAATTTCAATTCGATATCTCCAAGTATTCTTGAGATGAAGGGTCTTGAGAGACAGACAGACAGACATAAAACTGATCTTATAAGGGTTCCCTTTTTCCTTAAAAAGGTACGGAACCCTTATTAACTTATTAGGTTAATAATAAAATTAAAAAAATAAAAAAATGAAATAAAAATTATGCTTTAAGGTTAAAAAATATATAAATTTAAACAAATATAAAACCTATACATTTGTAGCTAAATCTTAAAAAATAATAGCCTTAAAAAGGAGGTAAAATTTAGTATTAAAGCCGCTAGTTTAAGTGAGGTCAAATGAAAGGATTCTTACTAAGCTAAGCCTGAATTTTAGAAGCTGCGTGAGACCTCCAATTTTTGTACGGTATTCTGGGATGTGGGCGAGCCCGACTCGCCCTAGTCCAGTTTTTTTATTTAAAATTAAAATTATTCCAATTAAATTCAATTTTAAACTTTATTAAATATGTTGAGTGAAAATAGTTAACTTTTACTCATGACACTTCCCTTTGACATATAGAATCTGGAGTGTTTTGGTATTTGCTTTAACCTGACGCACCTTAGTAGGTATCATCCATTGAAGATACACTATCTTCAAGCTCTTTTCTATTTCTATGAATAACGGTATCAGTATCAAATATTTTTCGTTGTCTACGATATATAGCTAAACATGGCATCACTGGCTCACACTGCATCAATATTTTTACTTTCGTCATATACATCACTTTCCAGTGATGTAATACATATTATAATTTATTCAATTAAATCAATCAAATCAAATCAACAAAAAAATAAAATTAAAAAGGCTAGGCAGATGAAA
>JAATLQ010022804.1:90969-104606 GCA_013421005.1 Heliconius erato x Heliconius himera | reverse complement strand
CAGCGGCACAAGGTGTGACTGCAAAACCGACTGGTTGTGGGTTCGATCCCCACTCGAGAAGATGAAATATTTACTTAAATTTATATTTCCATTTCTTCGCTCGAGATTAAGCGCGGCGTTGAGTTCTGCCACTCAACACGCAATGCCTCCAGAATTCGGCAGAAAGTGGGGAACGGAGTGTCTTAACACTAGGTTCCCTCTGCCTACCCTGCTGTGTGCGGGATACAGCGTGAAGCTAAAAAAAAAAATAGACAACATCACCATATGCTCAGATGGTAAACAAAAATCCTACTAAAATAGGTGAGTAAAATCCGACTACTTTAGTAGGATTTTTGTTAACCGACACTACACAAGGTGTGAGATATATAAAAATGAATAAAATAATACTTGTATTTACCAGAAACGACCCTAGTGCGAACAAATCGTTCGTTGGGCCACTTGGCGACGGCGGCGCGCTGCAAACACCCGCACAGGTAGCGCACCGGCCGCGGGCACGCCTCCGGGGACGTGAAGATTGACAATGTTATCTAGGCGAATAAGTAAATCAATAAGACGTTGGACTGGAAACACAGCGGTTGTGGATTCGATTTTCATTTGGATGAATGGATTCCCCTAAGTGGGAATTGACTAGATAACACTATCGTCTACTCGCTCTGGTAACAAGGTAAAAGTGGAAAACGGAGTGTCTTAACTCTAGGGTCCCTCTGCCAACAATGCTATATGCGAAATACAATGTGAATATAAAACATATTTCAAGTATTTATTTACGTGTATCCCGCATGAAATCTGTTACCAGAGCGAGGAAATGTATATAATTAATTCTGTCTTGTCGGCTGCACCCACAACCATGTTTACAATCAGACATTTTACAACTGCGCCACGATCACCTCTATTTTTATAGATGGTAACTAAGTTCATTCTTGCGTACATAAAATAATAGTAAATACGAGTAAAAAAAAACATTTGACAAAAGTATTATTGTAGCATTCACTAAAGAAAATTATTGTAATTTTTTATTTATGATTATTTATTATTATTATTTTTTTTTTATTTTATGTTTGTGCATTTCTTCTTTTATAATGCACAGATACATTAGTTTATTTGAGTATCTCTCAAACATATTATGATAGTTGATAAGCTAATATTATATTACGAAAAGAAACATATGTTATTGTTTTTCTTTTCTTTTTAAGTTTAATATAAAATATTTCATACCTGATCCAGTATCATAAGTAAAAATTCTGCGTTATTGCACGCATCGTCGGGGGAGTCCATTTTAGTAGGATTCAACTCGGCTGATTGTTTTGCGTCTATTAACTTTTGCACTGTTTCTGCAATTGCTGCCTGAATTTATTAAAAAAATATATTTATTTTAATTTATTGCAATTTTGCCAATCTTTTATAGTATACATATATAAAAATTTAATGTTATTATACTGCCAGAAATATATTTTTTATTTACCAAAAAAGGAGTAAAAGTAAATATTTTAAATTAAAAAAGTGTTTACTTTGAGTATGACAAGCAACAGTGGGCAGTACCTGCAGAAAGGGCTTGCAGAGCGCGCGCATGAACTCGTCGAGCACGGCGGTGGCGAGGCTGGCGGCGCGGAACAGCGCGCGGTGGTCGGGCTCGCGCGCCACCTCCGCCGTGGCCAGCTCGCGCGCCAGCTCCGCGCCGCGCCCGCACTCCGAGAGCGCATGTGGACTACTGATCACACTACCTACTACCTACTACCTACTACCTACCTGCAGGAAGGGCTTGCAGAGCGCGCGCATGAACTCGTCGAGCACGGCGGTGGCGAGGCTGGCGGCGCGGAACAGCGCGCGGTGGTCGGGCTCGCGCGCCACCTCCGCCGTGGCCAGCTCGCGCGCCAGCTCCGCGCCGCGCCCGCACTCCGAGAACGCATGTGGACTACTGATCACACTACCTACTACCTACTACCTACCTGCAGGAAGGGCTTGCAGAGCGCGCGCATGAACTCGTCGAGCACGGCGGTGGCGAGGCTGGCGGCGCGGAACAGCGCGCGGTGGTCGGGCTCGCGCGCCACCTCCGCCGTGGCCAGCTCGCGCGCCAGCTCCGCGCCGCGCCCGCACTCCGAGAACGCGTGCAGCACCGCTGCGGATGTACATTCATGTCTTTTAATTTAAAACTGATAAACACCCTACAAATATTACGTTACACACTTTTTCACATTATTATTACTATTTTTTTGTTATTTTACAATGTCTTTAGGGTTCCGTATCTTTTAAACAAAAAAGGAACCCTTATAAGATCACTTTGTTGTCCGTCTGTCTGTCCGTCAAAAGCCTTTATCTCAGGAACACTTGGAGATTCCAGTTGAAATTCAAACCAAACCAACCAACCAACTATATATTTCTACATTTACTTAAAAAAAGATATGGCCGTTTATATCGAAAAAAAAAAACGTATTTCGACACTATCAAAGCAATCAAAATTCATAGAGTACTTCCAGTTGACAATTAAGTTAAAAATTAAGAAATTTGGTTTAGGAAAAAATCTGAAATCTATACATTTGTGATTAAATCCTAAAAAATAATAGCCTCAAAAGGGGGGAAAAATTGGATATTAAAACCAGTTCAAGTGACGCATCAAACGAAAGGCTTTAATTTCAGAAAAAAGCTCGAGACCGCCAATTTTTGTGCAGAACTCTCGATAAGCAAGCCCATGTCGCGCTTATACAGTTTTTTATTCAAGGATTTTGTGCAAGAAGAATAATTAAACAACTTATATTTAATGCATTAACAATTTATGCGTATATTTATGTATTTTCATCAGGAATGGTTGACGAAACATTATGTGTTGAATGGTGAAACTGGACGCCGTGCTTTGTCGTGTTACAAGAGTAAAAAAAAGAAAATATAACCCAAAACCATCAAGTCTACTGTTAGAAAGCCACGACGGCACATTATCATATTATTTATATGGATAAATAAAACTATTTCTATAAAAAAAAATAAAAATTTGTAAAAAATACAATCGAATTCTCACTTACATGTAGCCAAAGGTTGTCTATCCGTGCGACATAAATCAGCCAAAGCTTTCACGGCGGGCAGCCCCGGCTCCAATAACAACTGACGTAGTGGATTGTATTCCTCTCGAGGCATTACAAGCTCTTGCATGTATCTACAAAGACAAACATATTATAAAACATACAAAAAAATTAATTGATGATTTAATGAAATGGTCACAAAATTTCAGGAAGAAAATATTATATGCAGACCGGCGAAAGAATAGTATCTAACAACATATAAAAACTTTAACGTAGCAAGACTCAATCTCGCGCCTCTTGATAACCGTCCAAGCGCTCTTTCAATTGAACTATACGTTCCTATCAGACTACGTCAAAATTCTTACATATAAGTTACAACTTATTTCCCTTCTTATCACATCTGTACAGAATTTTTTACCTATTCAGATAATGTTAATAAGTTCGTTGTCACTGAATTTTTACATGATACTGGATCAGGTACGAAATATCTCTCTACAGAGATGCAAACAACATAAGTTGTAACAAGCGTATAAGAATTGCGACGTAGCTAAATGAGAACGTATGGCTTAGTTGTCAGAACATTTGAAGAGGCGCAGGTTCAAATTTCGCTACGTGAATTTTTTTCTACGTATTCTAAATAAGTATTTTACTTTCCTATGTGTGAAATAACATTTTAAAAATGTAAAAATTGTTCTTAAGTATTGTCGAATATTTTTTAACATTTATAAAATAAATTTCCTTTTTTACCTTATACGAAGTCTTAACGACCCCCATTCCCCTATGGGCGTCATGCCGGCTAACGGGTACCACTCCTCTATCTCCTCACCGTTAGCTAAATTCGCCAATTCTATTGTTAATTCTGCGACCTGTAAGTAATTTTATTGTGTAATGTATGTTTATGTAAAATATATATTTTTTATATCACATGTATGTATGTACTCACTTCAGACTCCTTGCCTCTCTTGCCGGTGTTGTGAACCGTAATTGTAAACGAAGTTACATCTGGAGGTACATCACTAAAAGAAAAAAATATATATATTAATTGATTAATTAGTGACTATATGAAAAAAGTAATAGAAAAGGTATTCGTAATATATTAATAATATTTACACATAATTTTATACAAGTACGTCTTGGTATACTTTAAAATCAATTCTTGAAATTTATTTAAAAACTAAAATTTTCTTTCATTGTCAAAATTTTCTTTTCAAATTAGATTGCAATCTCCTTGAATGAAGCATTTAGAAGTTTTACACTTATATGTTAAAATATTGTATGTTTCTAATAAATATTCGGTTGTGGTGATTTTTTTTTTGGTTCTTTTTGTGTCTCACTCATAACATGATAAATATGTTGAATGTTGGGAAATATATCAAAAAATTCGTATGAGATATGTTTAAAATAAGGCGGTGGTTGCGCGACTCACTCGAACACGAACTCGTCGTCCCAGTGCGGGTCGGGCGACGGGCGCGCGCGCGTGCGGGCCACGGGCGCGGCGCCCAGCGCCAGGCGCAGGTGCGGGCGCGGCGCCAGGCGCGCGGGCAGGCGGTGCGCCGTGACGCAGCGCAGGCGCAGCGCGCGCAGCCACACCACGCGCGCCGTGCTGGCCTGGCAGTGGTGGCGCGCCTGCTGCGGCACGCACAGGCCGCGCAGCGCCTCCAGCCACGCGCGCAGCTCCGCCGCCGCGCCCGCCGCCAGGAACGTGTGCGTGGACAGGCACGGCAGCGCGCGCTCCACCAGCTGGAAGCAGAACTCGCGCTCCCACAGCGACTCGTGCACCTGACACGACGATTTCAACATTACTGTGTTTCTTTTAACTTCATTAAATTATTAACACGAAATTCAAAAAAACCCAAGCGTATTTTAATTTTTTGTCTATCTATCTGTCATCTTTTTATTTATCAAGAAAAAGTGAAAAAAATCCTGAACAATCTTTATGAAACTTTCACTTGACGACAAAATAACTTAGAGAGCAACGTAAACTAACTACTTTCTTTCCTGAAATTCCTGCACAATAGGAATTTACACGCGAAAAGTTTTTCACATTCACCGCTCGCGAGTACCCACAGCCCAAAAAGATATGTAACAATTTAACATTTTTCTTCTTTCTTACGAATAAAAGAAAACAAATTTTCAAAAGGTATAATATATATAGTGTATAACAGCATAAACAATCATATAAAAAAACCAACCAATTGTCCACAAATACATAAAATTTTTCATTGTCTGCAAATACATTAAGTTTTGCCACTTAATACACAATGCCTTGAAGAAATTCGACGGACAATGAGAAATAGAGTCTTAACACTAGGTTAAATTTGCCTACCATGCGTGAAGCTGATTAATTTTTTTATTTTAATAATCATGTCCACAAGCGGGCGCCGTTAAAAAATAAAAAAAAATAACTAAGCAAAAATAATATTTCTGTTTTTACTTATGCAGTTTCTGTTACATATTACGAAAAAATCTCACCTGATATAAATAAGCACAAGAAAGATCAATGAGACCTTTGGGCTTCGTCCGTTTGGGCGAGTCATAGAAATATAAATGTGTGTCGGTTCCTTCTTGCAATAGAACAAAATACAATGCTTTCCATTTCTTAGCACCCTTGTCGGATTTCTTGTGCAGGTATCCTTGGTGTTTGATGCCCTTCATTTTCTTCAAGCCGATCTGATCCCTGCATTCTCTGAGTGTCGCGTATATTTTTTCAGCGGCGGCACCAGTTGTGTTTTGATGTGGTTCTATTTGATGACCTTCAGCTATCAACTATGAGAATAACAAAAAAAACAAATGTTAAATTTTCTGTTAAATACTGTTAATATTAAAAAAATTGCTAATAAAAGGTACATAGAAGTCTAATATTGAATAAGATTATAAAAAAAAACTTAAAAATATATATATTTTTGCACTAAATTCCCATAACAAAATAAATATTAAATTGTTTTGTTTTTATCTATACATATCTCATCGCATTTTACGTGATAAACAGAGATAACCTAGTAATACATCATCAAATCACCTCACATCCAAATGTATTGATGATATTGGCGGTTTAAAACACCGCATTTTATCTTATCAGGTCAACCGAAAATCTATGTTATAAATAAAAACATGCACTCATTTTAAATATTTATCAAAATATTGAGGCATTGGGGAGTCGTCGGGCAGCGTAAACGTTTGTGAGTTCGATCCCTGCTAGTGAATTATTTTCATTTCATAGCTCTGGTAACAAGACTAAGCTCGGCGTTGTGTTTCACAGCTCAATATGAAATGTCTCATGAATTGGGCGAAAAGTGAAAAAAAATCAAAATGAAATCAGCTTCACGCTGTATTCCGCACACAGCAGGGTAGGCAGAGGGAACCTAGTGTTAAGACACTCCGTTCCGTTCACTTTCCGCCGTATTCAGGAGGCATTGCGTGCTGAGTGGCGGAACTCAACGTTGCACTATGCCTCGACACCAGAGCGAAGAAATGGAAATATAAATTTAAATAAATATTTCATTTCCTCGAGTGGAGATCGAATCCACAACCAATCGATTTTACAGTTACACTTGGTACCAGGTACCAGTACCCCTGGCCTCAAATGTGAAAAACAGACTATATAAATATTAATTAAAAAAACTAAAACATGAAGTACTTACAGGTTGTCCCAAAGTGTGCCCTTCGACAATTTGCTCCTTCCTATATCGATTTATGACCGCATCGAGACATTCAAACGTCCTACCTCCCATTAAATATCGCACACCTTTCTTCTCGATTCTGAATCTCTGTATCTGATTATTGATGTGGAAGAACAAGGAGTAGTCACCGGGAGAATTATCCGAAGGTCTAAAATAAAAAAAGAAAATCAAATGTGACAATTGTGAATTGAGCCTGTTTTATTGTATTTTTTTTTTAAATATAAAAGTTTAATTGAAGCTTTAACTCTATCTATATCAAAAATCTAAATAAAAATAATGATTTTTAGGAACCATTTCATGACACTTTTTAAGTAAAAGAAACATTAATTTGTCAAATGTGATTACACTACCATAAACAATCAAGAAAGACACTTTCACAGAAGGTCCTGGTTAAGGTCTTTATTTTTTGTATTTTATCTAAAAAAAGAAACTATTTGTCTTGTCATTTACCTCACTAGAAAACTGCCGGGGCCAGCTTTCACAAGCATGTCGACAGCCTCGCTCTTGGTACAGTTGGGGTGGAACCAAGAGAACACGGTGTTCGGATCTATTGACGGATCGAGATCCTCGACTAGCTCTCTGAAGATCATTCCTTGTTCACCCGTCCTATATAATTTATTTTAAAGGGTCATAAGGATTTTTATTTTATTTTCTGTTTAGTGATATTTGTTATTGCTAGCAATGAAGGAATGAATAGAATAAAAATACACACAAAAAAAAACAAAATACATATTTGTTATATATTATATCTATATATATGCTAAGATGGTATTATTGCTTTGATTCGAGTTATCTCTTAAAGCGTCTTAAGAATAAAAGAAATCGTGTATAAAAAAGTATAATAGTAAACTTTTTCTTTGAACTCGGGACTATCGTTTGAGATCTAAAATTACACCACAACGTCGACAATTTCCTTTTACCCGGAAAACGTTGGCGGAAGCTTTTCTTAGAAACTCATTGTCTTAATCAATTGACGGAATCAACTGACATAATGGGAAAACCACTACATGTAAACAACTTTGTTCATTTATTGATATCAAAGGTTCTATCACTTTTAAAATAAACAATTCGTCTTATATTATTTATATAAGATAATTGTAGTTTCTTTATTGTGTTTATATATATAAATATATATAAATGTACTACCATATTAAATTATTATATTTAACCTACGAAGTAATTCTTCTAAATCGATTCATGTTCTATTTTTTCCATTGCACCTATGATACACATTCAAGTTTCTTATGAACGTAAGGCAAAATGTAAATTAATACAATACACTCCTTTAAAGGCAGTGCGTGCACTAGAAGCCATTTTAATGTACATACTTTAGAAACATTTTAAGTGTATAATTCTTACATGCGAAGGGTAATTACTCTACCTTGACAGATCTACTTGACCTGGCGTGACCTCCTCATTATATATGAAAATCTATATTTAATTGCTCTTGTATTAAATTAACAATTGAATGCATTTTTTCTCATGTAAGTTATAATATGGATAGACAAAGTGAACCTAGTTAGTGATTGTTTTTGCTTTACATAAAAAAAAATAGTACTCCATTTATTATTAAAACAAACAGTTATACATTTAATCAATAAAGAAAAGAACCCATATCGTCTACCACGAATAGAAATGCTAAAACAAGTGATACAACATCTGATAATATTAAATTTACATAATTAAATTATAGTTCTACAAGACGCAAATAACTGTAGGTTTTTTTATAGAGTTAAAGAAAAATACGTAAGATCGTTCAACTAGAATTCTCTATCGACGTCGAGGGAATCACGCACTAATAAGCTCAAATAGTATAGTTATATATAAAAGAGCATCGTTAGTTTTATAGGGAAAAAACCGGAAAATTTATAATGGTAATTATATATTTTCAGTTATGAATAACAAGCAAATTTTATAATTGTAGGTATCCATATCAAATTATCGTGAATATATGACCTTATTGTGGTGCAATTGGAGTCGTTTTTGGACGGTTATTGCAGCATTTTAAAGAGTATTCGTATTGGCCAATAAACAAAATAATGATTGAGGCCAGTCGTGGCGCACGAGCACAAAGTGTGACTGTAAACGCGAAAGGTTCTGGGTTCGGTTTCCACTCGAGGAAATGAAATATTCATTTAAATTTATATTTCATTTCTATTTTTACATTTCTTCTTTCTGGAGTCGAGGCAAAGCGCGGCGTTGAGTTCCGCTACTCAACACGCAATGCCTCCAGAATTCGACCACCTGTGTGGGGAATGCAGTGTAAAAAGCAATTAATTTATTTATTTCTTTGAAAATAATAATAGAAGTTAATTATAATTTATACGAAAGTTATTTGAAACAATTTTGATTGATTGGATTTTTTCGTTTGTTTCGAAGTAATAGTAACTACTTTTTCTATACATATGTAGGTATATCGTATTCACATCTTCTTAGTTATCTAGTTTGAACAATTATTCAGTGGAAAGATGTAATGGATGTTAGAGAGCACTTGACTGTGTAATACTCAAAATCGTACTTTATAATGTAGCACAAGAGGAGAGGGTAGATTTAACCTTTAATTAAGAAGAAGGATAATGCATTTAAAATATAAGTAGGTATAGAAGTACGTACGCTACATTACGACAGAAAAATAAACTTATAAAAAATCGTATTTGGATGTGAATTTGTGTATGTTTAAGTTATTTTCGAAATATTGTAAGGTACTTGACTATTGAGTAATGATTTATTATTATAAGAAATGTTGTTTTGAAAAACTCAAAACATTTAATTGTCACTATGTTATGTCACTATATTATGTTATATATGTGGCACTAATTTATTTTTACTAAATTCAAAATATACATATAGATCGAACTAAGCAGATGTGATTAATGAACATAAAATTATATGAGTATGTATTGAGTATATTGATATTGAGTAGTATGATATGATATATGTATATTGTATAAACAAAACATTGACTATAATTTTCTTTAGGTTCACGCTATAAATATACATATAGAGAAAGAAAATCTAGTATTAAAACACGCTATTCCCGACGTCCGTTTTAGTGGCGGAACTCAACGCTACGCTTTGTCTACTTACGAGCGCGGAAATATAAATAAAACATTCTTTCGAGAGAACATATAATAATAATTGTAATAAAACAATTGAAGGTCATACCTATGCGCGGTGACCCACAGCCAGCCGTCGCCCATGTCGTTATGCACGAAGAATATGTCGCCCTTTTGGAAGGTCAACTCGTCAGTGTCCGGCATCTTAGTGTACGGCAATATAGCCACAACGCGCTGAAAGTTATTATTTTTATAGAAACATACAATGAATAAATTACTATCCAAATGTGGAAATAATAATTAAAAATACTGTCGAAGTCAATTTGCGGTAATGAATTTAAAGTTAATATATATAATGTATTTCATATACGTTAAAAAACATAAATATTACATAGGATAAGAGAGTAAAGAAGAATTAATTTAGTTGAATGCTATAATATCAGAAACTACTAGTGCGATGTGTCACAACTCTTAGTTATTTTCATTTGACCATGCGGGCGGAGCTGCGAAAACTACACAGTTCACAGAACACACAGAAATTACATTTAAATACAAAAGAATTATATTAGGATCTGTTCCTTTACTTACCTTTTTATCATTGACCGGTTCTGGTGGAGGAATAGGCTCAACTAAACGCTCACGCTTAAGAAGATCTGAGCAGTGGCTGTAAAAACCTACTAGCTCTGTCAAAGAATCAAACTGGCGACCACCTATGTAATAATCACCACACACAGCTGTTATTCTAAAAAAAATATAAGAGTTTAGCATCAATTGCTAAAAATATTAGTTATAAATTATTTTCTTTTTAAATACCTGAAATGATTAATTCCAGTGCGTCCTAAGTAACTCAGTACATATGAGCCCGGCTTGCGGTCACTTTCACGCACTGCAATATAAATTATTATTTTATTATAATCTTGTCAATTTAAGGCTGGTTGTGGCGCAGGAGCACAAAGTGTGACTGTAAACGCGCACTATTTCATTGGATTGTTAGTTATCCTACAGTCTTTTTACCCTATTTAACTTAAATTTTAGACATTGCATATTGAGTGTCTAAGCTCAATACTGGACTTTGTCCAATCAGAATAATTAAATAATTCATACTGCCAATGGAGATGCCATGGAGATCAAACCCATAACCAAAGTTACACACAGTCCCACTGTACAACAATGTTTACCATACTAAAATATGTCTTTCCTAAGCTAAATTTTTTAAATCAATATTATAAAATATAAATATTTATACAATATAATAACTTTACATAAAAAATGGTGCACATGTACATTTTATCATGCAAATATATTGTTGTTACTTATTTGTATACATACAAACTTGCATAACAATAGTAGAATACATGTTGTTATAATTTTAAATGGCTTCACTTTTTATTAAACATATAACAAAAAAGATTGTATTGAGAAATATAACCCATTGTTCTAAAAGTTACTATTACAAAAATGTATGTGCTACAGAAAAAAATTATGTGTATGAAATAAGTTTTTATGTATTACTTTAAATAATAAATAAAAAAATATATGTGTTATTTCAAATATTTTTTTGTGTATGAAATAAGTTTTTATGTATTACTTTAAATAATAAATAAAAAAATATATGTGTTATTTCAAATATTTTTTTGACTGTAATTTAAAATTTGATTAAGTTTATATTATATTTTAAGCTAAGATTTTTTTTAATCTTATAATTAGATTCATAATTATGGTAAATTTTACCTAAATAACTGCCATGTTTACCAGCAGCCCATAATCTTTCCTCTGAAGTGTATCTGTCCAACCGTCCATGATACCATTCAGTTTCTGGAGGAGCAAGAACTGCCTGTCTTTCACCTATTAAAATAAAATAAATAAACATATTTTATCTAAATTTAACACTAAGAACAAATTAAATGTTTAAAATAATTAAGCTTACCATTAGTACTGGGACCATCAGCTTCATCTAACTCTAAATCTGCTGCTAACTCTCCTAAATCGACTCCACCGTCCTCTGATTCCGTGGATGGTGAACCTAACTTATCCTTTATAGGGGGTCCAATCGGCGCCCCCATTGCTCGTATTAGATCAGCCATTTTTATCACTTATCACCAAAATTCTTACAATTTAAACTTTTTCCTTTATGTAAGGTGACTCATACATTATTCATTACATCAATAATATAAAATTTTTGGGATATCTTAGCCTGTTTACAATGGAAACTAAATATAATGTAGGAATCACTAAGTATGCAACTTAACTTAAAGAGTACGCACCGTTAATTAGACAACAATTAAACTATTGCTTGTAAATCTACTTTACAGTATAATGTACTTATACGAGAAAATCAAGTAAATACGGTAGAAAGAGGAATCCTTTTATTACACACATCAATACGCCCGTCCGATAATCAGACAAAAGTCACAAAACACTATATTTTTGACAATTTTCTCAAGTGTAGCCAGTTATAAATATATTTCATATTTAAAGAAATTAATTGAAATACTGTTTGCTCTACACATTGCGTTTTAACTAGCTTAATATTAACTATAAACAATTTCAGTCCATATAATATTTTAAAATTTTACATTATTATACATTTTTAAAATTATTAATGTTTAATTTTGTTTACAAATAGTACATTTAATTAGGTTATGATCTAATTAAATAAAGATATTTTTAATTTGGTTTTTTGCTATTATTGAAAAAGACGTAGATAGAGGTAGACGAAGCTATAATATTTTATATTTTCACAATTTTATGCATACTTATTTAGAAAACGTATAAAAATTTGAACGTAGCGGGACTCGAACCTGCGCTTCCTGGAAACCGACCAAGTGCTCTGACCACTAAGCCATACGTTCTCGCCAAGCTACGTCGAAATTTTTATACGCTTGTTACAACTTATTTGTGTTCTCGAACCCGCGCCTCCTGGAAACCGACCAGGAGGCGCGGGTTCAAGTCCAGCTACGTTCAAATTTTTATACGTTTTCTAAATAAGTATTGTTGTTTCCTAAGTGTGGAATAACACTTTAAAAATGTTTAAAAATATTTTAAAAAATAATATTCTCTCTTGCCAAACGATAATTCTTAGTAATTATCTTTGGGTAGCGGAAATTTGTAAAAATCTCCCTACAGAGATACTAACAACACAAATAAGTTGTAACAAGCGTATTAAAATTTCGACGTAGCTTGGCGAGAACGTATGGCTCAGTGGTCAGAGCGCCTGGTCGGTTTCCAGGAGGCGCAGGTTCGAGTTCCGCTACGTTCAAATTTTTATACGTGTTCTAAATAAGTATTTTTCTTTCCTAAGTGTGGAATAACACTTTAAAAATGTTTAAAAAAATTTATGCATATTTAAAGATTTAAAATGCATGTCAATAAATATAAATCGTAATTTTTATGTTTTGATTAGCTTGCTAAGGTAAGTAATTTTATTAAACAGTACTGTACCGTTAATCGAAGCCTAAATAATGAGAGTAGCGTTCATTTCCCTTTTTGTCGCTAGTGGCAAGCTTCCTCTTCCATATTGCTGCAGTGCTGCCATAATTATGACGTAGACGCTAGCGCCACCGGAGGCAGTGAGTTTCGTGACTCCAATATTTTATTCATTGGCGTTTCAATTCCCGCCAGAGGCGGTCACATTAGTAATACTTACTGTACGCCGCTTCTTTCGTTAGTGAGGTGTTCATTTTAAGTACAAAATACGGAAAAAGTGTAAGTGTCTACAATAGGAATTCATTGTATTCGTAAGTACAGAATTTTATTTTCTCGGTTATAAAGAAGAGTAATGATTATATTAACGGCGTTGCCGTTCGTAATCTATTGCATTAATAGTTTTTTTGGTTCATTAACATTATAATTTTGCTTTGTGCTTTTATGCTTACCCTCGTATTGAAAAT
>JAATLQ010022804.1:71476-90869 GCA_013421005.1 Heliconius erato x Heliconius himera | reverse complement strand
CTTTTTATTTCACAATGTCTTTAGGGTTCCGTATCTTTTAAAGAAAAAAGGAACCCTTATAAGATCACTTTGCTGTCTGTCCGTCAGAAGCCTTTATCTCAGGAACACTTGAAGATTCCAGTTGAAATTCAAACCAAACCAATCAACCAACTATATATTTCTACATTTACTTAAAAAAAGATATGGCCATTTATATCGAAAAAAAACGTATTTCGACACTATCAAAGCAATCAAAATTCATAGGGTACTTCCAGTTAACAATTAAGTTAAAAATTAAGAAATTTGGCAACTAGCGTCTACAGGTAGTACTATTACATAATAGTTTAGGAAGAAATCTGAAATCTATACATTTGTAATTAAATCCTAAAAAATAATAGCCTCAAAAGGGGGGAAAAATTAGATATTAAAACCAGTTCAAGTGACGCATCAAGTGAAAGGCTTGAATTTCAGAAAAAAGCTCGAGACCGCCAATTTTTGTGCAGAACCCTCGATAAGCAAGCCCATGTCGCGCTTATCCAGTTTTTTATTCAAGGACTGTGTGCAAGAAGAATAATTAAACAACTTATATTTAATGCATTAACAATTTATGCGTATATTTATGTATTTTCATCAGGAATGGTTGACGAAATATTATGTGTTGAATGGTGAAACTGGACACCGTGCTTTATCGTGTTATAAGAGTAAAAAAAAGAAAATATAACCCAAAACCACCAAGTCTACTGTTAGAAAACCACGACGGCACATTATCATGTTATTTATATGGATAAATAAAACTATTTCTATAAAAAAAATTAAAAATTTGTAAAAAAATACAATCGAATTCTCACTTACATGTAGCCAAAGGTTGTCTATCCGTGCGACATAAATCAGCCAAAGCTTTCACAGCGGGCAGCCCCGGCTCCAATAACAACTGACGTAATGGATTGTATTCCTCTCGAGGCATTACAAGCTCTTGCATGTATCTACAAACACAAACATATTATAAAACACTATAAAATTAAGTTAAATTATTTGGTTGACTTGGTTGAGGATTTAATGAAATGGTCACAAAATTTCAGGAAAAAAATATTATATGCAGACCGACGAAAGAATATTATCTAACAACATATAAAAACTTTAACGTAGCAAGACTCAAACTCGCGCCTCTTAATAACCGTCCAAGCGCTCTTTCAATTGAGCTATACGTTCTTATCAGATTACGTCAAAATTCTTACATATTAGTTACAACTTATTTCCCTTGTTATCACATCTGTACAGAATTTTTTACCTATTCAAATAATGTTAATAAGTTCGCTGTCACTGAATTTTTACATAATACTGAATCAGGTATGAAATATCTCCCTACAGAGATGCAAACAACATAAGTTGTAACAGGCGTATAAGAATTGCGACGTAGCTAAATGAGAATGTATGGCTTAGTGGTCGGAGCGCTTGAGGAGGCGTGGGTTGAAATTTCGCTACGTGAAATTTTTTGTACGTTTTCTAAATAAGTATTTTTCTTTCCTACGTGTAAAATAACATTTTAAAAATGTAAAAATTGTTCTTAAGTATGTCGAATATTTTTTAACATTTATAAAATAAATTTCCTTTTTTACCTTATACGAAGTCTTAACGAGCCCCATTCACCTATGGGCGTCATGCCGGCTAGCGGGTACCACTCCTCTATCTCCTCACCGTTAGCTAAATTCGCCAATTCTATTGTTAATTCTGCGACCTGTAAGTAATTTTATTTTGTTATGTGTGTTTATGTAAAATACATATTTTTTATATCACATGTACTCACTTCAGACTCCTTGCCTCTCTTGCCGGTGTTGTGAACCGTAATTGTAAACGAAGTTACATCTGGAGGTACATCACTAAAAGAAAAAATATATATTTTAATTGATTAATTAGTGACTATGTCAAAAAAAGTGGAAAAGGTACAAAAAATAAATTTATAATATTTATGCATTGCTTCATTCAGGTAAGTCTGGGTATACGTTAAAATCCATTCTTGAGATGTGTTTAAAAACTAAAATTTTCTTTCATTAAATTCGATAGCAATCTCCTTGGATAAAGCATTCAGTAAGTTTTACACGTGTATGTTAAAACGTATGTTTTTAATAAATATTGGATTATAGTTATTTTTGTTGGACATCAGATATTAGTGTCTCACTCATAACATTATTATAAATATGTTTAATGTTGGAAAATATAATAGAAAAATACGTATGAGATATGTTTAAAAAATAAGGTAAATCTTCAAATTTTGCCAGCTATATATTTTTTTATTTATGATGGTACGCCCCATTCGAATAAATGTTTGACAGTTTCAGCTGCAGATGATGTTGCGTGACTCACTCGAACACGAACTCGTCGTCCCAGTGCGGGTCGGGCGAGGGGCGCGCGCGCGTGCGGGCCACGGGCGCGGCGCCCAGCGCCAGGCGCAGGTGCGGGCGCGGCGCCAGGCGCGCGGGCAGGCGGTGCGCCGTGACGCAGCGCAGGCGCAGCGCGCGCAGCCACACCACGCGCGCCGTGCTGGCCTGGCAGTGGTGGCGCGCCTGCTGCGGCACGCACAGGCCGCGCAGCGCCTCCAGCCACGCGCGCAGCTCGGCCGCCGCGCCCGCCGCCAGGAACGTGTGCGTGGACAGGCACGGCAGCGCGCGCTCCACCAGCTGGAAGCAGAACTCGCGCTCCCACAGCGACTCGTGCACCTGCGCGCGCCACCGAGTTATATAAGATAATCTATACATATAAATAAAATTGAAGTTCTTATCTCACTTCACCATAACTGCGTTTCTTTTAATTTCATAAAATTTTAAGTTAAAGTTTATTTATCTATCTGTCCCTTTGTTAGTCAAGATTAAGCGGTACCTACACAACCGTAAGTACATAAGAACCTATGTAATGATGAATGATATGAAACGACTTAACATTTTTCTTCTTTCTTTCGAGTAAAATTCGAAAACATATAACTTATTTAGTGTATAACAATATAAAAAATCATATAAAAACAACAAACCAATTGTCCACAAATAGACTTAGATAATATTAAGTAAATAAATAGTCATAAATTGAGGCCGTCGCCGTCCACAAGAATGGTATTCGTAACGCGGCGGTTGCGGATTCGATCCCCACTCAAAAAAATCAATTACTATTTACTAATACTTTTTATTTCTTTACTCTAGCACACAATGCCTTGAAGAAATTCGGCGAACAGTGGAAAATGAACTGCCTTTACATTATGTTCCCTTTGCCTACCATGCTGTATGCGGGATACAACGTAAAGTTTATTTAATTTTCGATTTTAATAATCCGCGCACGGGTGCTAATAGAGAATAAAAAAATATTGAACTAGGCAAAAGTACTATTTCTGTTTTTATTTCTGCAGTTTCTACTACAATACAATACATATTACAAGGAAAAAGTCTCACCTGATATAAATAAGCACAAGAAAGATCAATGAGACCTTTGGGCTTAGTCCGTTTGGGTGAGTCATAGAAATATAAATGTGTATCGGTTCCTTCTTGCAATAGAACAAAATACAATGCTTTCCACTTCTTAGCTCCCTTGTCGGATTTCTTGTGCAGGTAACCTTGGTGTTTGATGCCCTTCATTTTCTTCAAGCCGATCTGATCCCGGCATTCTCTGAGTGTCGCGTATATTTTTTCAGCGGCGGCACCAGTTGTGTTTTGATGTGGTTCTATTTGATGACCTTCGGCAATCAACTAAGAAAATAACAAAAAAAAAACAAATGTAAAATTTTCTGTTAAATACTGTTGATATTAAAAAAATAGCTAATAAAAGGTACAGATAAGTCTAATATTGAATAAGGTTATGAAAAAATACTTAAAAAAATATATATTTTTGTACCAAATTCCCATAACAAAATAATATTAAATTGTTTTGTTTTTATCTATACATCGCATTTTACCTGATAGACAGAGATAACCTAGTAATACATCATCAGTTCACCTCACATCCAAATGTATTGCTGATATTGGCGGTTTAAATCACCGCATTTTATCTTATCAGGTCAACCGAAAATCTATGTTATAAATATAAACATGCACTCATTTTAAATATTTATCAAAATATTGAGGTCGTCGTCGGACAGCGTAAACGTATGTGAGTTCGATCCCTGCTAGTGAATTATTTTCATTTCTTAACTCTGGTAACAAGACTAAGCTCGGCGTTGTGTTTCACCGCTCAATATGAAATGTCTCAAGAATTGGGAAAAAAATCAAAATGAAATCAGCTTCACGCTGTATCCCGCACGCAGCAGGGTAGGCAGAGGGAATCTAGTGTTAAGACACTCCGTTCCCCACTTTCCGCCGTATTCTGGAGGCATTGCGTGCTGAGTGGCGGAACTCAACGCTGCGCTTTGCCTCGACACCAGAGCAAAGAAATGAAAATATAAATTTAAATAAATATTTCATTTCCTCGATTTTACAGTCACATTTGGTACCCCTGCACCACGACTGGCCTCAATTGTGAAAAACAGACTATATAAATATTAATTAAAAAAACTAAAACATGAAGTACTTACAGGTTGTCCCAAAGTGTGCCCTTCCACAATTTGCTCCTTCCTATATCGATTTATAACCGCATCGAGACATTCAAACGTCCTACCTCCCATTAAATATCGCACACCTTTCTTCTCGATTCTGAATCTCTGTATCTGATTATTGATGTGGAAGAACAAGGAGTAGTCACCGGGAGAATTATCCGAAGGTCTAAAATAAAAAAAAGAAAATCAAATGTGACAATTGTGAATCAAGCCTGTTTTATTGTATTTTTTTTTAAATATAAAAGTTTAATTGAAGCTTTAACTCTATCTATATCAAAAATCTAAATAAAAACTAATTATTTTTAGGAACCATTTGATGACACTTTTTAAGTAAAAGAAACATTAATTTATCAAATGTGATTACACTACCATAAATAATCAAGAAAGACACTTTCACAGAAGGTCCTGGTTAAGGTCTTTATTTTTTGTATTTTATCTAAAAAAAAGCTATTTGTCTTGTTATTTACCTCACTAGAAAACTGCCGGGGCCAGCTTTAACAAGCATGTCGACAGCCTCGCTCTTGGTACAGTTGGGGTGGAACCAAGAGAACACGGTGTTCGGATCTATTGACGGATCGAGATCCTCGACTAGCTCTCTGAAGATCATTCCTTGTTCACCCGTTCTATATAATTTATTTTAAACGGGATTTTTATTTTATTTTCTTTTTAGTGATATATGTCATTGCTAACAATGAAGGAATGAATAGAATAAAATTACATACAAAAAAAACTAAATACATATTTGTTATATATTATATCTATATATATGCTAAGATGGTATTATTGCTTTGAATCGAGTTATCTCTTAAAGCGTCTTAAGAATAAAAGAATTGTGTATAAAAAAGTATAATAGTAAACTTTTGCTTTGAACTCGGGACTATCGTTTCAGATCTAAAATTACACCACAACGTCGACAATTTCCTTTTACCCGGAAAACGTTGGCGGAAGCTTTTCTTAGAAACTCATTGTCTTAATCAATTGACGGAATCAACTGACATAATGGAAAAACCACAACATGTAAACAACTTTGTTCATTTATTGATATCAAAGGTTCTATCACTATTAAAATAAACAATTCGTCTTATATTATTTATATAAGATAATTGCAGTTTCTTTATTGTGTTTATATAAATATAAATATATATAAATGTACTACCATATTAAATTATTATATTTAACCTACGAAGTAATTCTTCTAAATCGATTCATGTTCTATTTTTTCCATTGCACCTATGATACACATTCAAGTTTCTTATGAACATAAGGCAAAATGTAAATTAATACAATACACTCCTTTAAAGGCAGTGCGTGCACTAGAAGCCATTTTAATGTACATAGTTTAGAAAAATTTTAAGTGTATAATTCTTACATGCGAAGGGTAATCACTCTACCTTGACAGATCTACTTGACCTGGCGTGACCTCCTCATTATATATGAAAATCTATATTTAATTGCTCTTGTATTAAATTAACAATTGAGTGCATTTTTTCTCATGTAACTTATAATATGAATAGATAAAGTGAACCTAGTTAGTGATTGTTCTTGCTTTACATAAAAAAATATATAGTACTCCATTTATTATTAAAACAAACAGTTATACATTTAATCAGTAAAGAAAAGAACCCATATCGTCTACCACGAATAGAAATGCTAAAACAAGTGATACAACATCTGATAATATTAAATTTACATAATTAAATTATAGTTCTACAAGACGCAAATAACTGTAGGTTTTTTTATAGAGTTAAAGAAAAATACGTAAGATCGTTCAACTAGAATTCTCTATCGACGTCGAGGGAATCACGCACTAATAAGCTCAAATAGTATAGTTATATATAAAAGAGCATCGTTAGTTTTATAGGGAAAAAACCGGAAAATTAATAATGGTAATTATATATTTTCAGTTATGAATAACAAGCAAATTTTATAATTGTAGGTATCCATATCAAATTATCGCGAATATATGACCTTATTGTGGTGCAATTGGGGTCGGTTTTGGACGGCGATTACAGCATTTTAAAGAGTATTCGTATAGGCCAATAAACAAAATAATGATTGAGGCCAGTCGTGGCGCGCGAGCACAAAGTGTGACTGTAAACGCGACAGGTTCTGGGTTCGGTTTCCATTCGAGGCAATGAAATATTTATTTAAATTTATATTTCATTTTCCCCTTTACCTATTATATATATTTCATTTCCCCCTTTACGTATTTCCCCATTTCTTCGTTCTGGAGTCGAGGCAAAGCGCGGCGTTGAATTCCACCACTCAACACGCAATGTCTCCAGAATTCGGCCTACCTTCGGCCACCTGTGTGCGGGATGCAGTGTAAAAAGCAATTTATATATTTATTTTTTTCAAAATAATGATAGAAGTTAGTTATCATTTATACGAAAGTTATTTGATACAATTTTATTTTGAATTTTTTCGTTTGTTTCGAATAGTAACCACTTTTTCTATACATATGTACTTATATCGTATTTACATCTTCTTAGTTATCTAGTTTGAACAATTATACAGTGGAAAGATGTAATGGATGTTAGAGAGCACTTGACTGTGTAATGCTCAAAATCGTACTTTATAATGTAGCACAAGAGGAGAGGGTAGATTTAACCTTTAATTAAGAAGAAGGATAATGCATTTAAAATAAGTAGGTATAGAAGTATGTACGCTACATTACGACAGTAAAATAAACATATAAAAAATCGTATTTGGATGTGAATTTGTGTATGTTTAAGTTATTTTCGAAATATTGTCAGGTACTTGACTTGAGTAATGATTTATTATTATAAGAAATATTGTTTTGAAAAACTCAAAATAATGAATTGTCAGGCACTAAATTATTTTTACGAAATATATAAATCGAACTAAGCAGATTTGATTAATCAATATAAAATTATAGTGTGTAATTATAGTGTACATATGTGTATGTTGTATAAACAGAACTATGACTATAATTTTCTTTAGGTTCTCGCTATATAGGTACATAAAGAGAGAATCTAGTGTTAAGACACGGAGGCGAAACTCAACGCCACGCTTATCAACTTACGAGCGAGGAAATATAAATAAAATAAAACATTCTTTCGAGAGAACATATAATAATATTTGTAATAAAACAATTGAAGGTCATACCTATGCGCGGTGACCCACAGCCAGCCGTCGCCCATGTCGTTATGCACGAAGAATATGTCGCCCTTTTGGAAGGTCAACTCGTCAGTGTCCGGCATCTTGGTGTACGGCAATATAGCCACAACGCGCTGAAAGTTATTATTTTAAATGTGGAAATAACAATTAAAAATACTGTCGAAGTCAATTTACGGTAATAAATTTAAAGTTTAATGTTAAATAAGATAAATATTACAGAATTTACATAGGACAAGAGAGTAAAGAAGAGTTTGTTTAGTTGCATGCGATAATATCAGAAACTACTGGTATATTAGAGCCCAGTCGTGGCGCAGGGGCACAAAGTGTGACTGTAAAATCGACTGGTTGTGGGTTCGATCCCCATTCGAGGAGCTGAAAATATTTACTTAAATTTATATTTCCATTTCTTCGCTCTGGTGTCGAGGCAAAGCGCGGCGTTGAGTTCTGCCACTCGAACACGCAATGCCTCCAGAATTCGGTAGAAAGTGGGGAACGGAGTGTCTTAACACTAGGTTCCCTCCGCCTACCCTGTTGTGTGCGGGATACAGCGTGAAACTGATTACTGGTTAATGGTTAGGTGTCATACACAACTGTTAGTTATTTTCATTTGACCACGCGGGCGAAGCTGCGAAAACTTCATAGTTCAATATAAAAATACATTTAAATACAAAAGAATTATATTAGAAACTGTTGCTTTACTCACCTTTTTATCATTGACTGGTTCTGGTGGAGGAATAGGCTCAACTAAACGCTCACGCTTAAGAAGATCTGAGCAGTGGCTGTAAAAACCTACTAGCTCTGTCAAAGAATCAAACTGGCGACCACCTATGTAATAATCACCACACACAGCTGTTATTCTAAAAAAAATATAAAAGTTTAGCATCAATTGCTAAAAATATTAGTAATAAATTGATTTTCTTTTTAAATACCTGAAATGATTAATTCCAGTGCGTCCTAAGTAACTCAGTACATATGAGCCTGGCTTACGGTCACTTTCACGCACTGCAATATAAATTATTATTTTATTATAATCTTGTCAATTTAAGGCCGGTTGTGGCGCAGGGGCACAAAGTGTGACTGTAAACGCTACTGGTTGTGTGTACTGTATCCCACATATAGCTGGTTAGACAGAATGAACCTTGTGTTAAAAAATTCTGCTCCCCAAATTTTCGAGAGGTTGTGCTAAGAGGCAGAACTCAACACTAATTTTATATTTATTACTGGAAATGAATAAATGAAAATAATTAATTCCCTCGAGTGGAAATAAATCCCACATGGATGTGGATTGTGTGTTGAGTGGCAGAACTCAACTGCTCTTTTTGTTATATTTAATAATGATGTTTTCAAAACTATTTAATTGGATTTTTAGTTATCCTACATTTTACCCTATTTTACTTAAATTGGAGACATTACATATTGAGTGTCTAAGCTTAATACTGGACTTTGTCCAATCAGAATAATTAAATAATTCATACTGCCAATGGAGATGGCATGGAGATCAAACCCATACCCAAAGTTACACTGTCCCACTCTACAACAATGTTTTCCATACTAAAATATGTCTTTCCTAAGCTAAATTTTTTAAATCAGTATTATAAAATATAAATATTTCTACAATATAAAAAAAAAAAATTTACATAAAAAATGGTACACATGTACATTTTATCATGCAAATATATTGTTGTTACTTATTTGTATACATACAAACTTGCATAACAATAGTAGAATACATGTTGTTATAATTTTAAATGGCTTCACTTTTTATTAAGCATATAACAAAAAAAGATTGTATTGAGAAATATAACCCATTGTTTTAAAAGTTACTATTACAAAAATGTATGTGCTACAGAAAAAAATTATGTGTATGAAATAAGCTTTTATGTATTACTTTAAAATAATAAATAAAAAATATATGTTATTTCATTTTTTTTTTTACTGTTATTTAAAATTTGATTAAGTTTATATTATATTATTTACTATTTTTTTTTTTTATCTTATAATTAGATTTATAATTATGATAAATTTTACCTAAATAACTGCCATGTTTACCAGCAGCCCATAATCTTTCCTCTGAAGTGTATCTGTCCAACCGTCCATGATACCATTCAGTTTCTGGAGGAGCAAGAACTGCCTGTCTTTCACCTATTAAAATAAAAGAAATAAACTTATTTTTATCTAAATTTAACACTAAGAACAAATTAAATGTTTAAAATAATTAAGCTTACCATTAGTACTGGGACCATCAGCTTCATCTAACTCTAAATCTGCTGCTAACTCTCCTAAATCGACTCCGCCGTCCTCTGATTCCGTGGATGGTGAACCTAACTTATCCTTTATAGGGGGTCCAATCGGCGCCCCCATTGCTCGTATTAGATCAGCCATTTTTATCACTTATCACCAAAATTCTTACAATTTAAACTTTTTCCTTTATGTAAGGTGACTCATACATTATACATTACATCAATAATATAATTTTTTTGGGATATCTTAGCCTGTTTACAATGGAAACTAAATATAATGTAGGAATCACTAAGTATGCAACTTAACTTAAAGAGTACGCACCGTTAATTAGACAACAATTAAACTATTGCTAGTAAATCTACTTTACAGTGTAATGTACTTATACGAGAAAATCAAGTAAATACGGTAGAAAGAGGAATCCTTTTATTACACACATCAATACGCCCGTCCGATAATCAGACAAAAGTCACAAAACACTATATTTTTGACAATTTTCTCAAGTGTAGCCAGTTATAAATATATTTCATATTTTAAGAAATTAATTGAAATACTGTTTGCTCTACACAATGCGTTTTAACTAGCTTAATATTAACTATAAACAATTTCAGTCCATATAATATTTTAAAATTTTACATTATTATACATTTTTAAAATTATTAATACTATGTTTAATTTTGTTATTTTTGCAAATAGTACATTTAATTAGGTTATAATCTAATTAAATAAAAATGATCTAATTAAATTTTTAATTTAGTTTTTTGCTATTATTGAAAAAGTAAACGGTAGATGAAGCTATAATATTTTATATTTTCACAATTTTATGCATACTTATTTAGAAAACGAATAAAAATTTGAACGTAGCGGGACTCGAACCCGCGCCTCCTGGAAACCGAGCAGGCGATCTGACCACTAAGCCATATGTTCTCGCCAAGCTTCAAGCAAGCAAGTCAATAAATATAAATCGTAATTTTTATGTTTTGATTAGCTTGCTAAGGTAAGTAATTTTATTATTATTTTAAATAAGACTATTTTAACCGGACTAATCTGTGTATATTTGGTATTATACATTTTTGGAAACTTGACGTTTGGAACACTGCAGTAGTCCGTGGGTGACCACGGACTACTACAAAGTGTTCTTTTTGTTTTATTCTACCCGTGAGGGTAGGCTGAAGTGGCAATCGTCTGTCAGTTGACATAATTAATAAATCAAACTACCGCCAAAGATTTCTTAATTTCCTTGCGTCTATATCTAACTATATCTTGCCCTCTGGTATGGTGGGTTTGAGACTCCAAATCAATACATCGATGTATAAGCTGGGCCAACATGTCGCTAAAGTACTTTCTCCACTGCGTGGCCACACAACATTTTATGTCAGGGATTCTTACAGTTTTATTAGCGAGCTGAAAAACCTTAAGCTAGCTAACAATGATCGAGGACTGCATCAGGATTGTCAAGCGGAAGCTATTTTGTGTTTCCTTCATTGCCTTTTCCATAATCTACCCATTCTATACCCATGCTACTATTGCGTCACTAATCTGTCTATCCACGTCTTCTCTCTGCCTATCAATGTAAAGATGTCTATAAATATTCCAATGAAGGAAAATAGCAATATAGTAATTTTAGTTACTACTAGTTACGTACACTTACAAATATCGTATAAATTACAAATTTTGTATAAAATATGCGTTAAATGTTAAATTATAATATTTATTATTTAGGCTGTCGTGGTGCAGTGACACAAATATGTGACTGTAAGCGTGACAGTTGTGGGCTCTATTCGTACATTCCGAGGTGAATGTATTATTATTATTATTATATTATTATTTCTTCGCTCTGGTAACAATGCATAGCGTTGCGTTGAGTTTTACCACGCAACACCGACCAATATCTGGAAAATTCCGCGGAAATTGGGCAACGGAGTATCTTTACTTCGCTGTGTGCATAAAACAGCATGCAACTAAAGAAATAAGAGTATAAATATCGCTAACTACCTAAGGTTTCTTGTAGGTAAAATATTATCAATAAGTTAATTAATTAAATTAAAATATAAAAATTAGCAAAATTTTATTTATTATAATAATAATCGCTGCATCTATAATGTAGAGGTAGATTAATAATTTTTACGATGGCAGCATTTATTAAAATAAGGTGTCTATATAAGTCACTGACGGCGGTTCACCCTTGAATTTCATTATTTTACGTGCGCTTGCAAACGAGCAACTACTTGGTGTTCAAGTGATTTATTATTTAGTTTTGTTTATTTAAAAAACAGTAATTTTGACCAGCAATTAATATTTTAAGCAAAATAAAATCTCAATAGTAGTCATACAGTTTTTAGTTTATAAAATAAAGGTACGTTTTGTAAATCCCTAATCGAATTAAGTGCGTATTGCGCATTGCGCCACTATTTATGTCATGACGATGTTGACGCCATTTTGTAATCGAGATCTTTCTTTGTTCTTTGTCTTCATCCTTTTGAATTTATCTACGTAATAGACGTTATTCATCTATAATATTGCAAAATTTATAGTTTTTTCATCTTACTTTCTTTGTTACAGATATCAAAATGCAAATTTTTGTGAAAACACTTACGGGTAAAACCATTACTTTGGAAGTTGAACCTTCCGACACTATTGAAAATGTAAAAGCCAAAATTCAAGACAAGGAAGGCATTCCACCAGATCAACAACGTTTGATTTTTGCTGGAAAGCAATTGGAAGATGGCCGCACTCTTTCTGACTACAATATTCAAAAAGAATCTACTCTTCACTTGGTATTGCGTCTTCGTGGTGGAATGCAGATCTTTGTTAAGACTCTCACAGGAAAAACCATCACGTTAGAGGTAGAACCGTCGGACACTATTGAAAACGTGAAGGCAAAGATCCAAGACAAAGAAGGTATTCCCCCAGACCAACAGAGGCTCATTTTTGCTGGAAAACAACTGGAAGATGGCCGTACATTATCTGATTATAATATTCAAAAGGAATCTACTTTACATTTAGTATTGCGGCTTCGTGGCGGTATGCAAATATTTGTAAAGACCCTTACTGGTAAAACAATTACTTTAGAAGTTGAAGCCTCTGACACAATTGAAAATGTGAAAGCTAAAATTCAGGACAAAGAAGGCATTCCACCAGATCAACAACGTCTTATTTTCGCGGGCAAGCAATTGGAAGATGGTCGCACATTGTCAGATTATAACATTCAAAAAGAGTCAACTCTTCATCTTGTGCTCCGCCTCAGAGGTGGCATGCAAATCTTTGTTAAAACCCTCACTGGCAAAACCATCACTCTTGAGGTTGAACCCTCTGACACTATTGAAAATGTAAAGGCTAAAATTCAAGATAAAGAAGGCATTCCTCCAGACCAACAACGTCTTATTTTTGCAGGCAAGCAATTAGAAGATGGTCGTACCCTTTCTGACTATAATATCCAAAAAGAATCAACTTTGCATTTAGTACTTCGTTTAAGAGGTGGTATGCAGATTTTTGTTAAAACCTTAACTGGGAAGACAATTACCCTGGAAGTGGAACCCTCTGATACTATTGAAAATGTAAAAGCTAAAATCCAAGACAAAGAGGGCATCCCACCTGATCAGCAACGCCTTATCTTTGCTGGCAAGCAATTGGAAGATGGACGCACCCTGTCTGACTACAATATTCAAAAAGAGTCCACACTTCACCTGGTACTGCGTCTGCGAGGAGGTATGCAAATATTTGTCAAGACACTAACAGGAAAGACTATAACTCTGGAGGTGGAGCCATCTGACACAATTGAAAATGTAAAGGCTAAGATTCAAGATAAAGAGGGTATTCCCCCAGATCAACAACGTCTTATCTTTGCTGGCAAACAGCTGGAAGATGGTCGTACCTTATCAGACTACAACATTCAAAAGGAGTCTACCCTTCATCTAGTACTACGTCTGCGAGGTGGTATGCAAATATTTGTGAAAACATTGACAGGAAAGACCATAACCCTGGAAGTAGAACCATCTGATACAATCGAGAATGTGAAAGCTAAAATACAAGATAAGGAGGGCATCCCCCCAGACCAACAGCGTCTCATTTTTGCTGGCAAGCAATTGGAAGATGGTCGCACTTTGTCTGATTACAATATTCAGAAAGAGTCAACCTTGCATTTAGTGCTTCGTCTCCGTGGTGGAATGCAAATATTTGTCAAAACACTTACTGGAAAAACAATAACTTTGGAAGTTGAGCCATCTGATACCATTGAAAATGTTAAAGCTAAAATTCAAGATAAGGAAGGAATTCCTCCAGATCAACAACGTCTTATCTTCGCAGGAAAACAACTGGAAGATGGCCGCACTCTATCTGACTACAATATCCAGAAAGAGTCCACCCTCCACTTGGTACTCCGCTTGCGTGGAGGTATGCAGATCTTTGTAAAGACCCTCACAGGGAAAACTATCACCTTAGAAGTTGAACCCTCAGACACTATTGAAAATGTTAAAGCCAAGATCCAAGACAAAGAGGGTATTCCCCCAGATCAACAACGTCTAATTTTCGCTGGCAAACAGCTGGAGGATGGTCGTACTCTCTCTGACTACAATATTCAGAAAGAATCCACTTTGCACTTGGTACTACGTCTACGAGGAGGTATGCAGATATTTGTTAAGACACTAACTGGGAAGACCATCACCTTGGAGGTGGAGCCGTCCGACACAATCGAAAATGTCAAAGCTAAGATCCAAGACAAGGAGGGCATTCCCCCAGACCAACAGCGTCTCATCTTTGCTGGTAAACAGTTGGAGGATGGCCGCACTCTGTCGGACTACAACATCCAAAAAGAATCTACTTTGCATTTAGTACTTCGTCTTCGTGGTGGAATCTAAGCGCGCGGCAAATTGGAATAAAATTAAAGCTGTTTTGATTTCAGTATTATGTTTTGCAAAATTATTAAGCCAATATTGTAATCATTCCAATTTTGACATTCAATAAAGTTTGATTCGTAGATAAATGTGTTTTTTGCTTGTTTTCGTAATATAAGTGATAGTGAAAGTTGATAAAAATTTATGTCACAGCTAAAGATATATGATATGATTGATTAACAGTAATAAAAGAAACATTCTTAGTTTAGTTAAATTTTACTTTTTGTATTAAAAATTAAAATGTTGATGATTTCATCTGCAATTCTAGTCATATATTAGCAACGAAATATGTATACAAATTGCTTCACACTTCCTACTTTAACTTCATAGTTTTTACATACAGTACGGTCAAATTGTGGCCGCCCTGAAGTTAGCTGTAGACGGCTGCGCAGATTCGATTAGGATATTTCTTAGGAATATTTTATTTCCGAGTGAACATTGCGCAAAAGTTCATAAAATCTAATTGCGGGTCGTGACGACTTGTTGGCCGTTTAGGTATACCTACATAGACGTAAGTTGTGTATGTTGACAAAATTATAAAACGATCAACTATCGTTTATTCTTGCCATTTGTGTAGCATTTTTTAACAGATATGTAACGGAAGGTGTCTTATCCACACACCCTGGATTATTAACACATTTACAAGAATCCATATATGAATTTATAATGAGACAGGGAAGTTGCAAGACAACATACGAATAAATCTATAGGACATAACATAAATATATAGAACAAACACAAATGAAAAATTTTATTTTAGAAAAATACGTAAATCATATTTTTTAATATTAAAAACTTCCACACTTTAATATGTTATCTTATCCAATAATTCATCAATTTATCACTATCTATCGAACAATAAATGTTTAAATTATAATTAACATTAGGTATTTATGGATATGACTGGATCTAATCCATAGGCGTATTTCAAAGTAGACTACTGCTATTTTGTAACTGAGACAGGAAATTTCATCATTGAAATTACTTGAATGTAGATACAAATCCTTAATATTTTTGTATTTAATGGCTGTATAAAATGCATTCTGTATTTACATATTTATAAGGACGCATTTTTTTAAATTTAACAAGAAATTTACGTAACACATTATACTTTCAAAAAATGTTTAAGATTTAAGTTGAACACACTACAAAGTATTATCTAATTAAAAAGATCTTGTAATAATTATTTTTTTCTTCCTTTGTCAATACTTAGTAAATAAAATCAATTTTAAATCATACATCATAAATATAGGGAAAAATGAAACTCGAATTATTGTAACATTTTATTAGGAGGCGAAACGAGCAATAAGTTCAGGATAAATTTAAATACAAATTAATTAATGTGTCACATCTTTTTAAATCGTCAATTTATCTATTAAATTACAATATAGTTATATAATAGGGTATTAAAATTACAGTAACATGAACAAGAATACATTTACCTGATAATTACATTACACCAAAACAGACTCGAGCCAACAGTTATAATATATAGCAGGTGCCGAATTTATCAAAACCTTCAATTTATATCTACTTTGCATTTTGTTAAATATAATATTTTTATACGAATATATATCTAAAATATATGCAATACATATAGATAATAATATAATAATAACAAAGTATTTCACAGATGTCATGCTAATCTTTGATTTGTTATTGACATTTATCAAAAGAAAAAAATAATGTTAATCTATTATAAACTTATCTATAATTGTGTTTTGTTTGTATATAGATAGATAATATATTTATAAAGCCAGGCACCAGACGATGGCTGCTACGAGTCTCCCCGTGTCCGTAAAGCAACACCCGATAAATATTTTTATAGCTATCGATATCAAGTAACGATAAATATGTAATCTCAATGTTTAAACTATTTATTAAGTTAAACAAATAGCAACATTTATAAGTATAAGCCAATTATTATAGAAGGACGAAGTTTGACTTCCCGAGTGTAGATGTCCGTATCGAGAAGTAGTGAAGCCGCTCGGTACGACTGCCGTGCCACTGGGTGCAAAGATATACGTTCGAACCAGCGGTGCCAGATTTTGTCTAGGGGAAAAGCGCTACATTTATCTATGGAAATGTTAGTAAATTATTACAAAAAATAAAGTTAGTTATTAAAAAAGAAATTATTTAAATGCTTGGAATAATTCAAGAACCACACTCCCACTTGGACCATGTCTGGTCCGTTCGAGACACTTAAATTTTGGGCTAAAGATTGACGTCTGGCAACACTGGTTGGAACGCACTGGACGCACCCTCGTAACACTGATGCATTTATTATTTGCTCAAATACTTAACATTTAAGAGACACTTGAAGAATAGAACAATTATTAATTTATGAACTTACATACAACTAACGTTAGATCTAGGTATTGTCTTTTGTATGTCTGAAGAGTACATCGGGGTCCGTATCGATGACCGCTAAAATGGTTTTTTTTTATTAGAAAAAAAAATACAACATTACCGCAACACCGATAAGATAAACGTGAAATGTCAAAATTTGTTTTTCGTACGTGCATGCATTTAATATGAAATATATAATGTATATAGATGGCGGAGGCCACTTCGAGCATCATTTTGAATACTTACACGATCGACATGATTCATTTTAATGTAAAAATAAAAATGACTAAGTAAATTATTATGCTAAATCATAATGAACTAGACAAAACTTAATAATAAAGACGACGCACCACTCGCATGATATCTAATATTATCACAATCACTTTATATATTGTGTTATCATAACTTTGCCAATAATACGTCAAACATCAAAACGCCACAAACATCTGGCAAGATTCAACAACTCTTACATATCGCTCCGTGCCTGTGTATAACATACCTTACATCGTGTTTATTTTTCATATATAATTCGTTCGTTGTAGAAAGCCATACGAAAATTTCAGTAAAAAGATTTGTCAAATTCATTTAATAACAAATCAGTTTCACGCTGTATCCCGCACACAGCAGAGGGAACCTAGTGTTAAGACACTCCGTTCCCCAGTTTCTGCCGAATTCTGGAGGCATTTCGTGTTGAGTGACGTGACCAGAGCGAAGAAATGGAAATATATTAGGTAAATATTTCATCTCCTCGAGTGGGGATCGAACCCACAACAAGTCGGTTTTACAGTCACACGTTGTGCCCCTGCGCCACGACTGGCACTGACATTTAATAATAAAAAACTTTAAATAATTACTTGAACTGCCATAATCAAATATCTTATTGAGTATTATATTTTTTTTTTTTTCATATAATAAGATGTCTTCGTACAACAAACGAATAATATATAAAAGACAACACAACACTATAAAATCTAATCTCATAATACCTAGCATACGTGACGTCACTCTGTAATGTGTACAAACAAACGAGATGAATTTAATAAAATAAACGGTTACTTAATTATGGTATACTATTTTTATTTAGCCTTTATTTCGCTTCAACTATAAGAAATACTGAGTCTAAGACAGTTAACAATACTATAAATTGTTTCTAATTATGATCGAACCTGCGATCCAATATTTTGTCCAAACTGTTCAGTTTCAAACTATTTATCAATAATCACTTTCCACATCATGTCTATCCGTAGTTCATATTTAAAATTAAAAATTAATTCTACAAAATGGAATTGTCTTAAAACTAAACTAAACTTGGAATAATTTAAGAGAATTTTAAGTAACAATAAAATTTCCCTGTAGGCTCAACGAGGCCTTTACTGTGTTCTAGCTGTTCGACAGTAAAAATAGCACAACTTTAAAATTAAAATATACTGTTTCACTGAGAAATTAAATAAATACGATGTCATACCAAAAAATTGACAAAATGAATATTAATTGGAAGACAATTAAAAAAATACAAACATGTTTTTTATTTATGTTACAAAGATGGCTATTTGTAAAAGGGGTTAAAATGTTGATATTACGACATTGAGCTTTTGACACAGATATAAGATTTGAATTAAGTCATCTAATATAATACTGCTATATGACGTGACGAATATTCGTTTATTTGCAACGACATATTGTTCGACCACATACGAATAACGAAATATATGGTCATTATTATTTATCATTAGGAAAACTGTTAATAAACAAATAATATAGGTACAGAGCATAAAATGCAAACGTTTATATAATTAAATACAATGCGTTAAAGTAAATAATATAAGGACTCTTTGGCATAACGTTGCATTTAAACTCATTTTGTTAGGCCACATTTCACTTTTTATTAAAAGTTTAAAAAAAAAGAAAAAAAAAACCATAACATTCGAATAAAAATAAATTATTCGTATGTGGTCAAACTAGCTTTGGAAATTGTCAGCTCTGATTTTGAGATAAATCTTGTTGATTTAGAATTTCACACGATGTTTATAATATTTTATGTGAAAAGAAAGAATTTTAATATACCTAAAGAAAAACACATATAATTCTATATATTAAGTAAGTGTGTACGTGTATATTTTTTTACAATAATAATATATAAATCAGAGCTGTCAATTTGACGAATTTTAAATGTTGTTTACATATTGGGTAGCGGCACAGTGACTTGCACATAGCTGATGGGGAA
>JAATLQ010022804.1:24390-71466 GCA_013421005.1 Heliconius erato x Heliconius himera | reverse complement strand
TTTGAGATAAATCTTGTTGATTTAGAATTTCACACGATGTTTATAATATTTTATGTGAAAAGAAAGAATTTTAATATACCTAAAGAAAAACACATATAATTCTATATATTAAGTAAGTGTGTACGTGTATATTTTTTTACAATAATAATATATAAATCAGAGCTGTCAATTTGACGAATTTTAAATGTTGTTTACATATTGGGTAGCGGCACAGTGACTTGCACATAGCTGATGGGGAAGTATCCCGTCTTGCCGTTAACGGAGCCCTCGAACCAGTTGTCGTCCACCTTGTTGATCAGCGTGATGACGTCATTTTCCTTGATAAAATAAAATATAATTAAGACTTTCACAATCTGGTCCACAGACTACTATTTTTAGGGCAATTAGGTAGGAGTTCGATCACCCTATGCAATATTTGTGCTTGGAATTTAAAAAGTAAATAATTAGAGCTATTAAGTATTTCAAAACAATTTCTTATATAAGAAGCTAACAATAATGTTTTTCATATATAAAAATAAATAGAAAAATTAATTTTATCAAAAAGATAAAAAATGTTTTTGATTAGATTAGAAGTCTTTTATGTGTATATTCAATTTTCTACATATTCAATATTATAATTAGATTTCCATATTACGAATATATATACCTTGAATCCCAATTCCCCTTGGTTTTCAGGCTCGAAGTCGTAGAGCGCGGTGCAGCACGGGCCCTTGGCGGGCGCCACGGGCGTCCGCGCGGGGGACTTCACGGGCGACGGCAACGGCGATGCTATTCACACAAACATTACCCAATTTCTGATATACCTCATCTTTATAATCTAATAAATTTACATCTACTAGGCAGTATGAATGAACGTTTGTTTGAGCATTCACTGATTTGTGTATGGTTTATGATATGAAATAGGTACAAGATCTACACAACCATCTCATACAAAACAGTCGTCTCATTTCAGTTGCAATCGTCAGAGCAAAACTGGTCATTTCCGTGTTATAAAATGACTATAAATAAATATAGGACGCAATATTTCTGTGTTTACGTAGAAATGACGCGAGTACTAAAATAAACAGCCAAACTATAAACGTTAATATTTTAGATATTTATCAAAGAAAAAAAAAGAAACATTTTTATAGCTTATTTCCGCGTATTTCATTATATTTGTGTGTTCGCTCCAACGACCCAATTGAGACGACGCGAATACACATCTGCAAATACTAACACAACAACAATAATTCACTAAACAATTGAAAGCAGCACAAACAACCTACAAAGCGGTAGCTTCACACAATCAGGTCGTTATATCTAAGTACCTATATATGAGCATATTTCTTTTCCGGTTTCATTTTGAAAAGTTGTCATTAATAAAATGAGAAATAGAAAATTCTATCGTGATTATGAAGCATGGCGGGTGAACGTCACATGCTTTTTACGTAGGTAAAATATATAATATAGTATGGTTTAGTCGTATGGATGATACATGCCTAAATGATTCCTGAGAACTAAGGGGTTTAAAGCGTAAGAAATTCTAAAAGAACATTTGATAGAGTGACAATGTGTTTTGTAAAGTATGTTTTATGATAAGCGGTTCAAATTATTATTTGTTTATTTAACTCTAAAGCCGTCTATTTAAGCTCTACGAATTAAGATAACACTAATATCTATAGTCATGGATTTGTTTTTTATAATCACTCTGTACTGTACTGTAGTATATAATTGTATATTAAAATAAGGAAATTTATATTGATTTATGTATGTATGTAAATATATTTTTTTTAATAAAAAAAGTATACGATTTTGATAAACCTATTCTATCTCTTGTAATTAGTAGGTTAACGCCCAATATTAATAACCTATCTTTAACGTCAATCTTAGATTGTTTCATATATCTAGCGATTGGATAGATATATGAAACAATCTAAGATTGACGTTGAAGATAGGTTATTAATATTGGGCGTATAAGAAATCTACAATCTACGTACTTATATTAAAAATAATTACCTAAGTGTTCGCGATAACATTAAATTATTTCTAGAAAATAAAGTCACCTAACCGTTTTGTTGGATGTATCGTGATTCGTGACTCATATTGTGGTTTATTAATGAATTCACCAGACACGCTAAGCTTGGAAACTTTTACATCATATTTATGCGTTATTTCATTTGAAAATTATAAGTAGATAAATGTGTGTATTTTTTTTATATTATTTTAATTCTTACTTACACTACAGACTTATGGTCCGTACATTATGTTATTTTTACATTTCTTTTAATACTTTTTGCTATAGATATTACCTAGAACTAGAATTATGTTATTACATACATATATTTCTATATTTATAAAATATATATTATTATATATAAATGTGTGTATTTTATGGTATTACTATTTTAAAAAAAAATCCTACAAAAAAATATTAAAGCGATCATGTGTAATGTATCGGCTTGTGTTTACGCTTGATCGGGTCTTTGCGTAGATATTTCTGTTCTCAGAGAATTCTAGAAAAAACGATAAAAGCAAATTGTGTTTTTATATCGTGTTATATAACTGATATGTGTAGATAAGTGTTGGTATTTTTTATGTTATACTAATGGGTTTTTCAAAACAGTAGGAAAACTATGAAAGCAAATCTCAGTTTTGAAGATATGTGTGCGTGTATGTGTGTTTGTGTGTTACCGTTGTTAGAGCGCTGCGTGTTGGCGGCCGGGAACAGCTCGAGGTTGCCGGGCGGCTTGTGCTCCGGGGAGCTCGCGCGCGACCCGCCCTCTCCACCGCGCAAACCAGAACACGCTACCTCAGTACTATCTTATAACTCGTGCGACGGTATAACGCGGACACATCGTTGGTTAAATACTATATTGACATTACTTGTTTCTACATATTAATATATAGATGTCAATCATTCATTTCAAGAATTCATGTTATTTCATCATATTCATTTTAAGAATTTAATAAACGAAAGAGACATAATTTATAGCATTTTTTTATATATAAATAAATAACGAGAGAAGATGATTTTCTTCAAAAATTAACGTGTGCTCTGTTACTTTAAAGTATTTAAATAACAGAATGGCTTTTTTATTATCATAATTACGGTTAATTACTAAATTTCCAAACAACACTTGCCTCATCTAATTATATTAATTTACATTTAATACAAAAGAATGTTTCAGTAGACTTGTTTGAACTGATAATCATGATTTTCGAAAAAAATTTACTATTATACGACTTTTCTAGTTTATTTAACCCACGATATGTCATAATAAAATATACAAATCAGAACAGTAGTTTTGAGTTATTAGCAAATACATATATTAATAAATTATATATTAGAGCAGTTTAATCCGCCACTTTCATTATTCATACAATGTAAATCTATTACTCGAACGGTTATAGGACTTCGGTGCAGCGTTACAATTGCGCAATTTCTTTTATATTTAGATCATATATTATTTAAAATACGATTACTTTTTCTTTAAAAGTAAGTAATTGATATAAACGTATAGTGTATGATTTTTTGTTATCAAACTACACATTTAAACATCGGAAAGAAGAAGTTGTACACCGAAATGTCTACTCGTTTAAGGAGATACGAAAGACACTTATAATTAACTAAACCACATTGCATATGACGCATAGGTATATAATAAAAATGTAAAACACAGATTTAAAATTACATGCAAATATAATTTTAGAAAAAACTGGCAAAATTATGGTTTATTTAAAATGTTGTAAGATAGAAAGAAGATTGTTCGATGAAATATTACATAGTGTAGTTTAGTTTATAAAATATAGACAAAGTACGGTGTTAAACGCCGAAAAACAGACAACACAATAACTACGTTAGTAAGTTCTCTAAACCTTTTCTCGTAAAGAATTAAAAAAATATCAATATATTTGCATGTAGTTTCTGTTTGAAAAATCTTAGTTATAAAAGGTAAGTTTGGATTAGGATAGACAAGGATGGTACAGGAAAGTGTTCGAAACAAGAATTCCCCGCATTTTTATACAATGCTTGCAAATTAGCGAATTTTCAATAATAATTAACTCTTGTAAGTCACAATGCTTGAAAAAGCTAAAAAAACAATAAATTATAAAAAATAAAAAGTGTTTCAGTGTTCTAAGATGGTGTCAAATATATTGTGATTATTTATTATTTACATTATTAATGTCATTTAAATTATTAATAATATAAGATAAATTCCAAATATAACTTTATACGTATGTTTATATAATTAATATTCAATTGTTTTAACCACCAACCAAACGAGTCCCGCAAGTGCAGCGTGCATTGCATATGGAGTGTGCAAACATGAACATAGAGCATTAATATCGTGTAGAAAAATATTAATTAAGAAATTATTTAATACTAATTTCGAAAATTGTCTGTCGTGACCCACCACCGTTATAATGAAAACGCAAGATAATAAATAACAATACCACCAAAAAAACTCCATTGGCTCAATAAATTAAGCCCCCAAAATGTATGTATGTTTCTTAACTTAAAAACCAATCATATAATACCCTCAAAACTAACACACCATAAACCCCACAAATTAAAACCTTTGCCTACAAAGAAAAACAACAAAATAAAAAAAATATATACCAGCAAAAGAAACGTCAATCACCTGTCCAAGGGTCTCTGCCGTTGCACCGCGGTGCGGGGCGGGGGTGGGGGTTGTGTCGGGGGAATTCCCTGGGGTGGAGGTTGTGTCGGGGGGACTCCCACGCCCGGAGGGGGTCCGCGGTGGGGATGTCCCCCAGGGAGGAGGAGGGGAGGCGCATGGAGGAGCTGTACCGCCTACCATGGTTGAGGTCGTGGATGCCCTCGATGTGGAGATCGGCGAGGGTCTTCGGTACGAATTCCAGTTTTGGACGACTCACCGCTTCTTCTTTCCTGTTTGATAGTATATTAAGCTTTAGGAATGGGAGCATGTTTGAGTAACTCATTAATAAAATAAATATAACATATATTTTAGGACTGTAGTCGATTTTTTTATAACAAAATCATAGTGAAAATATCAATTATACTTAAAAATATTGTATATTAAATTTTATTTGAAGAAAAAATAAGAAATTATGCTTTTGCCCTCGTTCTTGTGTAGGAGTTCATTTAATCAAACAATCATAATAGAACTATATTGAAATCAGTAATTATGATCGTAATAGGTTCTTTGATTTTTGATACTTCAGTAGTCCGGGGTCACGGGTAGACGGAAATTATGATTGTATATCGTAAATAATGATTGTGAGTTCGATTCTCACTCGCGAGAAATGGACACTGCATTAAGCTTAATACTAAGTTCTCTCTGCTTAACCTATAATATTAGGGAAACGGCGTGAAACAACAAAAATAATAAACTTACTTCTCCATAAGCGTGGATACAAGTCCCTTGAGTATCTCCGTACACTGCTGGTGATACTCCAGGAGTCCCTCCGCGAAAAATGACAGCTGCGCTACTTGCTCTACCTGTATTATTGTATGAAAATTATATTTTTTTAAATAATATTAGATATTATATGAAAGACTTATTAAAAAAATACATTAAAAAGTCTTCAAAAGCATCAATTTTACATCATTCATATTATACTTACATCATTGTCGAGAAGATTGAACATGCCAATCTGAGCCAAAGTTAAAGATTCGGCAAACTTCTCCTCAGCCTGACGGATCTCATCGTCTGGAATGTGAGAGCCTGATGTATGCACATTACATACAAATACGAACGTAACGCAACCAACCAGTAATATAAAAAAAAAATAACAAAAAAAAAATTAAACAAAATAAATTTAAAATAAAATAAAAACACAATACAGACCAAACGGCGCAATTAAAGTAAGACGAATATATGCAGGTAGCGTCGCAGGAACGTTGCATTGACAGGACATCATGTAAGAAACGAGTTTTTATTATAATAACTGACATACTATCGTTATATATCAATAATATTTTATTAATATATCTAGCTTTTGTACGTTGTCGTATAAAAGTGCTTACTTTAATTAATCTATAAGATAAATCCGCTTTGGAAATATATATCATATAATATAGCAACATTCAGTAAAATTATAAACATCTATCTAGCATTATACAAAAATTCTTGATTAGCCTTACATATTGATATTTGTAAAATAAATGACAATATGACAATCACATCAAGGTAAGAGTTCTAGTCTACGCAAGCGAAGTGATAGTTACAAATCACAAATATATTTAAAATATTATAATTAATTGGTGCAATATTTATAATCTAGCAATAAATTTAAAACTAGATTCAACTTGATTTTATTATTTTAGCGGTTTTTAAGTCACACGAAACGTACCATGTCTTGGAGATCCATGACTTGGACTCATATAAGGGCCTTTAAGAATGCCTTGATGTTCACAAAACAAGCAAAATAATAAATCATATAGAAAATAAACACAAAAGTTAGAAAATAAATTATAATAAATAATAATATGATATAATACTAAGATAATTAATTACCTTTCGCCTGTCTTCGTCGTTTGCAGTCAAAATCCAATCTACGTCCCTGTAATTTCTTCCGGTGGTGCTGAAAATAATTAAAAATATTACAAGATCTATACAAAAATCTCGCAGTTAAAGTAATAAAAACAAATAATTAACTAAAAATCCAAATAAACAAATAATCGTTTGTATATTCAAACATTGTAATTATTTAATAAGTTTTAACCGAAAATATATTAAATGTAAAAAATAACGCGAACGGCTCTATTTAAAAAAAAAAACATTTTACAAGATCATATTTTGTTTAGCTTCACGCTGTATCTCGCACATAGCAGAGCAGGCAGAGGAAACCTGTGGACCTAACGTCAAGACACGTTAAGACACTTCAGTTCTCCAATTTCCGCCGAATTCTGGAGGCATTGCGTGTTAACTGGCGTAACTCAACGTCGTGCTTTGCCTCAACGCCAGAGTAAAGAAAGGAAAATATTAAATATTTATTTTCCTCGAGAGGGAATCGACCCCATATCCTGTCGCGTTCGTATGTATACATTTTATTATTTACCATAACTTCTTTGAGATCTTTGGTCTGCAAATGATGTAGTGGTTCGAGGAAGCTTTGTTTGATGTTGTCATCCAAGGAATATTTAACGTCCGCCATTTGCTTAAGGGCTTCACCCATTTCGATTAAACATTGTGCTGTATAAAAATAAAATGTCAAGCATAAATAACACTCAAAAAAGAGTTTAGTTAGTAGGTACAATATGTGCTTTCTTATAGTCTTGTGTGACGTAATGACATTATAATTTTGCATATTATAAAGATTGTTATAATAAACATAAAATAAATTAGCTTCACGCTGTATTTCGCATTCAGTAGCAATAATGATAAGACACTCTGTTCCCCATTTTGCAATGCGTGTTGATTGGCGGAACTCAACGCCGGGCTTTTTGTCTTAATACTAGAGCGACCAAAATAAAATATTAATAAATAATAATTCATTCGCTCGAGTGGGGATCGAACCCACAACCGTGTTACAATCACACCATTATACCCTGCGCCACGACGACCTCCATAATAAATATAATATTAAAGCATTAAAATGATAACTGACGCCGAAAATACATTTATTTACTTACACAGTTCAGTTTATATTAGTCTGCAAAGTTTAGTTTACGGTTGAATAGCTAATAACTTTAGGGATCCACTATAAACATAAAGTCATGAATATTGAACCAAACCATCGTCGCGTCAAAGGAGTCCGATCCCAATGTCTAATGTGTATATCGTCTTTTGAACTTAACATTATTGTCATTACAAATTCAATGTTTTGGAAGTTTATATTAGATTGCAATTACTACATATCTTTTAAACTTCACGCCGCATCCCGCATACAGTAGGGTAGGCAGAGGGAACCTAGTGCGCTAAGACAACCCGTTCTCCATTTTTCGTACTATTTTAGATGCATTGGATTTGAAACTCCACGTCGGACTTTGTCTTTTTACCATAGCCAGGAAATAAAAAAATATCCTTCGAGTGAGAATCGAACCCACAACTGTCGCGATTGTAACTATGTTAGATACTAATAATATTTTATTTTTATTTCGGGGAACAGCACTAGGTACTTACAAAATTGTCATACATGAAAGATTTTTTTATTTACTTAAATAGAGGTATACGTACAGAAACCCGTGTCTTCTCCAAGTTTCTTGCCATATAGCAGCATACAATCTCCCAAAACGCCTTCAGGTTGGGGGTAAGTGTTACTTTTGGCTTGACCACTTAATTTGCTAATGCCTTTTACAGCGGCCATCTTTGCTCGTGCCGTGGGATTTGGTTGCAGAAATTCTTTAGTTTTTGTTTGTAACTCTTCTACCAGCTCGCATGTTACGTCTGTTTTCTGATGACAGAATTTTACACATTAAACGCTATAGGAACATTTTACTCTTATTTGATTAGTAATGGCAGCACTGCTTTGAGGAAATCGTATAAAAGGTTATATTTCATTAAATTGTGATGGCGAGTGTTAATGTATTGTAAATTTAACCTGCTCCTGGGTCGCTCATCCCAGATACTGCTTGCCTAAGAGTATGTGTATTTGTATTTGCTATAAATTCATAATAAAAAAGTAATCATCAACAATGGTTCCGAATCATTAAAATACAGAAAATAACAATATGCAAGATTCAAAATTCGTACAAAATCAAATATATAGGTGTTCAACATTTGTAAACATATACTCACGTATAAAATATAAACATTAAATATGAAAACAACAAGTTAAACAGGAAATTTCAAGATTGTGAAAATACTAACACAAATATCTTTAATGATATCTTCTTGTCAGCGAAATTGAACTTCGTAAAAACTTTCCAAGCGTAAGAGACCAAAATTGGGTGCTGGCGAAGAATTGACACAATCTAAAATTGTCCTCTCTTTATAAATATTTCCAATTTATTTTTTGTCAAATAAAATCGAGTAAGAAAAGATTAAAGACGCAAATTCTATTAATGGGATTAAGATAATAGGTCATTGAGGGGAGTCGAAGTAAGTATAAAAAAGAATGGCGGCTTCAGTGCCAACCGCAATGCGGACGCGGCTCTAACATTTTAACGCTTACTCGATTACATCTTATATGATAAGATATACTCAGCACACAAGCATCGATCTTTTTAAATTTACGTCATGCGTTTGATCAAGCTAAATAAATTTACATTTTTTTTTAGATTTCTATGCAAAATTAATTAATTATTAGTTACTATAGACTAAATTTTAAAGTAAATAATCAGCGTGGAGCTGCTTTTTACTACTAGACTAGGAGACTTACTTTAGTACTAGTTTTTACAGAGTAGGAGAATAAATATCGAATAAGAGTCAAGAGAAACCTTATCAAGTTGAATACTAGTAATTTAACGTTAAAACGTTAAGGTGTATAATTTAGAGTTTACGTGAAGTGAGGTTGCATGAAGATATGTCCAAGATGATAACAGCAAATGTTGATTTTATGTAAATACATGTAAATAGGACAGCTACTTTTCTTCGGCGATGAAATTTTCCCAGTTGCATTTTTAAGATATTATAACAAACATTTGTCTTTAACAAGAAGTAATTAATGTTGTATAATTTTAAATAAGTCTTTTTTAAATTTTATCGTTGGCACCATTCAAATTTCGTATACAATTTCTTTCACGTCTTCACATAAACAAAATGCTGGAAGATCCAGCACACGACATCTTTAAAAAGGAAAGTAGACGATATTGTTTTTTTTTTTCAGCTTTAAGCTTTTTGCCGCGTAGCAGCGTACGCTTTGCTTACCACAGCAGGGGAAAAAAATATTTTATATATAATATATTCACTCTTTGGAGTAAAGATAGCGCCCCACAAACATCGCATTTACACAGATGACGCCTCAATGCGTATGATGGCCATTGTATAAAATTATTGTAATTCGAGAGAGAATTTTAATAGGGAGAAATAATTGTTTAAAAATATTTCTATAAATTAATATTCGCTAAGAGTTGATAAAAGAAAATTATACTTTACTTACTCTTTCCATTTCCACAAAATCCAAATCAAGTTTGGTGCCTTCGGCACCCCCCATTTTTTCAGTGACATACTGAAAAGAATAAAAAAAATAATTAATAGGAAACTGGGTCACAATAAGTCATATTTTTAATAATTTAATCTGGGGGCACGGCAGTGCCCCCGCCAAGTCGTATATAACATTTCTTTACAAAAATAAATACAACTTAACAGCCGTCACGATAATAGTCACGTGTCCACGCTGGATTTACGTCTAAATCCGCAATTTCTATAACTATATACTTTAAGTTAATTAGTTGCTAAGTCTGAAAAATAATGTTGGCAAAGATTTTTTCTTAATTAAAGTTGTTTATTAAATTTTGTTATGGTAGTGTAGCCGAAGCAGGGGGTTCGGGATTTACTAAAACGCAGATTAATATGCTGTGGGATTTCTTGTATTCTGTTAAGTACTTCCACTAAAAATGAGCCCCATATCATGATAAGGAAGAGTGAGGTGTTAGTTATGCTGAACTATATATAATTCACTAATCTGACAATTTGATTGACGTAAAAAACCCCTTCTTGAGGCTACAAAGTTGTAAAAAAAACGTTATCACTACATTCTCGAGTGCAGCAATTTTGGTTCAAGGAAATAATTCAAGGATTTATTTTATAATTATTATTTATACTTAAGAATACAAGTATTCTACTTTGAACATACATTCTTATTATTTATATGCAATTACTTGAGCTTTTCAATTGATTACGATCAATAATTAAAAAAAATAAACAATAAATTTCATATTAGTCAAGTCCATTCAAATAATCGGAAGATTATGTGATAGCACGTCTAAGACATAAAGATGAACCATATATATCTTAATCTAACACGCTTGAGTATTTAAAATGACGTAATTATTTTTGTACATTGTAACAATGGCTGCGAGTCCGTGTCACAACCAAATCATCAGTTTATTATTTCAAAGCTTTTTTTCAGGTTCACTTAACATGTCCTTATAAAATCTGACGCGCTCGATCAATATTTTTTTTTATTTTTATATCTGACGCACTCGAGTATGTATGTCCATGCAACTGTTTTTTTTAACATTTTTAAAAATCTTTAGCCGCTCACCCCACTGATCAAAAGAACTTTATTATATTTATTATATTTTTTTTTTCTTATTATCATCTAAGCTTCGCAACCCAATAGCTCTCTATTCAGCATCGTGGGCTCTCGTACTATATGTATATAAGTTCCACTGCAACACTTATCGTTTTAAGTAAACCTGTATCCTTAAAAATATATACACATTTAAGTAGAGACAAAAAAAAATTAATCTAGACAGAATTAACATTTAGAAAAGCTACCTTGGAATCTTTGCACTTTTAAGTATTTAAAAGCAATAATACCCATAAAAGGGGTGAATTATCGGTTTTCTCGGTTGAGTACAAAAGCGCAGGTCGGAACTATTATAGCCTTGACCGAATTCAGCTCAAACTTGCACCTATAAGAGATTAAAACTGCACCGCAATCTCTCTGCAGCTTGAATACTTCCAATTAGTTTTGCCATTTCTATATGAAAATTCAGATCTTACTTTTTCACATACAGTTTCTATTGTAAATGCTATATTTATATAAAAAATATATTTTATTATTGCTTTAAAAATTGTAAGAAAAAGTAACAACATTGTTGCATAGAAACGAATATATATATCTTTCATATTAATGTTAAAATTGATAATATTGATTGATATTGATAATTTCTATAAAACAAAAGTTAATTTAAGTTAATCATCCTTACTTTGTGGCAACGTAATCCTTTACATTAATAAAAAAAGGGTTAGTTATATTTATTCGCTCAACTCCATTGTGACGGCAGTACCGAGTATAATAAAGGCCGGTATAATTGGGGCACATCGTCTATGTAGGACGCGGCGGCGCCGTGGGTCACGGTCGCCTCTCATCCCTCGGAAGGACTCTGATTTGAGGCTGACATTGATGTTATTGATCACGTGCAGCCTCTCCTCAGCTCCAGGAAATTGTGCAATGTGATCCGTGGAAATGAGACGAATATTTGTGAATGATACTTAAAATGTAAAGTGAACGTGCTCTCTTTGTTCAATTTACATAAATACCAGGTTCATCATTTAATTTAATGCAGAGCATCTCGCTTTTATAGAGCATTCTTTGTTTATGAATCCTATTTTCTTATATATATTTTTTGTTTACCCGCCCGCACACTGCAAGATAGGCGAAGGGAATTTAGTGTTAATACACTCCGTTCCCCATTTTATATTTTGCTTATCCTTATCTAATAAATGACTTAACAAGATAGTAGAGCATTATACGAAGACAGATATTTATTAACATATTTTTTTAAACAAATCACTATTTTAAAACGTAATAGCAATAGATGCCCGTGAAGGTATAGTTGCTAAAGTATTCGTGTCAGCATAATGGCTCCCGAGGGGACAGCGCAGTAAGTCGGCTCATTATTGAGCCATCAATCACGCCGCGATCCGCCGAGACATATTCGAATGTACTCGTGTGGCGAGGAATTACAACGGAATAATGTATATGAAGAGTTATTGTAAATATTCATATAATTAAAGTATGGAGGAGATGAAATATTTACTTAAATATATATTTCTATTTCTTCGCTGGTGTCAGTCAAAGCGCGGTGTTGAGTTCTGCCACCCAACACGAATTGTCTCTAGAATTCGTGGTATTCGTAGTCTTCACACTAGGTTCCCTCTGCCTAACCTGCTGTGTGCGGGATACAGCGTGAAGCTGTTTTTTTTATTTAAATTTAAGTATGTTACATTAGGGAAAAAAGAAAAATTGCTATTTAAAATAGAGCAATAGTCAAAAATAACAAATTAATTTTACATTAGGTATCAAGTTATTACACTTTATTACATAAAGTATAGGTAAACAATATCTCTTAAAATATTCCGATAAATTCAATTTTAAAAAAACTTAAGTCTCATTTACAGACAAAAAAAGAATTGTTATGTGTGTAACACACTCACACATCTGTATATTAATCAATTTACACATATAGTATTCAACAATGTGAATTTATAAAAAAAATAAACAAACACTAAAGAAGTTAGAAAAATTTTGTATATTACCTGATTAGCTTTGTTGATCTGTTTCTTGAGACCAGCGAAGGCCATGATTGCGCCTTTTGTGTGATACTATATCTTTAATCTGAAAAATATGAAATAATTAAGTAATAGAATAATTAATTATTGTAGTAATTGAGGCCATTCGTGGAGCAGGGACACAAGCGTGTGACTGTATCGCGATAGGTTGTGGGTTCGATTTCCAACGGGGGAATGAAAAATGTTATATTTTCATTTTTTCGCTTTGGTATCGACGCAAAAGTGTTGAGTTCCACCACTCAATACACAATTCCTAAAAGAATTTGATGGAAAGGAAGAACCGAAGTGTCTTAATACTAAGCTTCCTTTGTCTGCCATTGTTACATTCGGGATACAGCGTGAAGCTAAAAAAAATTGTAGTGAATGAACAGGATTCTTTCTATTTATTTTGAATTAGATTTAACAAAAGTAGATTATATATTAAGGCAACCATTGCAAGGTTTACTATATGTGAGAACAAAAGTACTGTTAAATTGATAGAAATGATTAAAGCTTTTTACTTATGGAAGTATTCAAATATAAATAAAAAGATACTAGTAAGTAGAAGCTGAGACAAGGGCGTTGCTAGTGACCGTGTTAATTTATTTATTTATTAGCAGGGGAATCTAAAGAACCATAAATTATTAATTAAATTATAAAATACAAAGTAATCCAATCACCAATAAGATCTAGATCCAGAGATTAACGTACTTTTTATTAATTTTTTTGAAGCTTTATCCTGTACATATAACGGCTATACAGTGAAAAATTAGTTCCAAGACAGAGAAGAATTCGACACATTAAATGGCGAAATCGATGCCGCGCTTTGTTTTACCAGAGTAGATAAACGAAAATCATTCAATTCCCCCGGTCGAGGTTAAACTCACAACCATCGCGAGTCCAATAGTGTCAGATGGCCACTTAAATAAAAATAAAATCAGCTTCACGCTGTATCCCGCACACTGCAGGGAAGGCAGAGGGAACCTAGTGTTAAGACACTCCGTTCCCTACTTTCTGTCGAATTCTGGAGGCATTGCGTGTTGAGTGGCAAAACTAAACGCCGCGCTTGTCCTCGACACCAGAGCGAAGAAATGGAAATATAAATTAAAGTAAATATTTCATGTCCTCGAGTGGGAATCGAACCCACAACCAGTCGGTCTTACAGTCACACCTGGTGCCCCTGCGCCACGACTGGCCTCAAAAATAAAATTAATAAAAATAAATACTTATTATAAATATATCTAAATTTATGTCTACACTTAGGTGTAATATTTTTTTATTATCGAGAAATAACCATATTAAAAATTGAAATTCAATTAAATAAACAATAGTCAAAAAAATATAGTAAAATGGAATATCTAACAAGAGCGAACTTCTAGAACAGCAGAGAGTAGATGAGTTTATTGGCAGCGAGCCATGCGGGTGGATCGATACGCGAGAAGTAAGTATTATGTAATGACGGGTCAACAATAACGTTAGTGCTAGTGCACTGACGCGTCGATAGCTTAATGTCACACCAGCTAATACTGTCGGCTAGTGCTAGGAGCCGAAGCCTTATCTCTAGATGGGCGGCATCAAGTGTATTAACTGATGATGAAATATGGGGAAAGATGTTCTTTATCTTTCTTTTTCTTTGTTGTTCTAATTCCCTAACAGACTTAAAAGGAAGTATAGTTTAATACAACTGACTTAAAAGGAAGTATATAGTATATGTATTACTGAATTTGTGGTTTAGGACCTCTTGATTGATGAGTAAATCATTATTAATCGTATAACATTTATTAAAAGGGATGGACAATTCGTTACAAATCGCAACCATTATTCCACGGCAATGTTTTTTTTATATCACTTTCTTTTTTATTTTCTTTCTTTTTTTTCTTACCACAGAGCTATCAATTCTATTAAACTAGGTATCAGTATGGTGAAAGACTGCAACTTTCATACTTATGTTGTACCTTTTTATATGAACGTTGTTCAAAAACAAAATATATCTGTCGAGTATATAAGTCCCGTTTAGCTAGATATATATATTTGCTACAGACTATTAGTTATCCTTTCATAGTCGAGGCCGTCATGGCTCTACGGCACAGACAGACGTCCGACTGTTAAGGCGCGTAGTGGTTTTGATTCCTGCTCGAATGAATTAATTAATTTCATTTTCTTACTCTGGTCTCACGACGAAGGCGATATGTTCTGCCACTCAACACACAATCTTTTGAAAATTGGGCGGAAAGTGAGGAACGGAGTATCTTAGCACACTTCCTTCGGCTTATCCTGCTATAAACAGTGCGAAACTTCATGACAAAAAATACTTAATACGGTTCATTATTTCCGACATCCAATTTTTACCACAAAATTACTACTAAAATGCCTAATATTTAATTATTAAATAAAACCTTTAATTCAATTATATTCTTATAATACAAATGATAATTGAAAGTTAATTTTGTTATGTATTATCATCTCATCACATAGTAAAGTATCACAGAAAATGAAACTTAAAGAGAATAAATCGTTTTCCTAATGACTTACGTTTTTGTTGCGTGATAAGTATTATCATAATTGCGAACAAAAGGCATTTTCAACAACTTACTTGTGAAATATATTTAGGTATACATGGATACTGTATTTTTTTATATAAATCTGATTGAACAAAACTTTAAACAAACTATTAATAATAATTATGCATAAATATATGCATATACTGTGTTTTATACGATTAATTCTATAATCGTCTTTTTGATTATATTAAAATATATTTACCTGTTGAAGTAAGTTGACCTACCCATAATTTCAAACTTAAAAATCTTTACGCATCTTCTGTATGCGTGGGGTAGGCCGGGAAAAGGCGTTCCCCATTTTTCGCCTATTTCCAATTATATATTTGATTGCGAGAATTAAAGGTATGCTCATTTGCCAGAAAATCTGTTGCCCAAAATAATCCTTTCCCTAAATGAGCATCGAACTATCATAGCACATCAATAATATTGTTGTTTACTTTCGATTGCCAGAATATACGTAGGTATATATAGAGAAAGCAGTATCAAGACTAGTATAGATTCTAGAAGAGAGACTTCTTACCAAAAAAATTTATAGAATTCTAATATTATTATTTCCCTGTGTATAAGTATCTTCAATCATCCCGATGATGATTGATCGAATCCACAACTACCACCAGTCGGATACTGTACCACTGTGCCTCCGTGTACTTATCTATTTACTTTGGAGAGTACCAACCAATGCTTTTGTTTGAGATTAAATAACATACGTTGGTAACATATTACCATTTTTAATTAAAAATATAATTAATATAAATTTTAGACCCTTTTGGGCGATACTGTAATAAAAATGAATTAGTCTTTATTGCTTACGCTCACGATTACATCATAAGATAACCGTAACATACCGTTTCCGTAATTGAGCGACAGTAGCGATTTTTAAGCTTACAGTAAAAATTTGACAACGTGTATTTTTATTATATTTAATAATTAAATTACCATAAAATGTTACATAACATATTCTTAAAATTTGTAATATTATACCACCCATTAAAAAAATTATCAATAAAAGTTTTATTTTTTTTATTATTGACAAATGTTTTTTATTCAGTGTTTGAATTTTTATCAAATTAAATAAAATTAAAAAATACTATGTCGACAGATTTACCTTTAAAATAAGATTCAAGTCAATAAAAAAAAACTGATAAATCTTTTTATTTTCATTAATTGTAAATACACGCATTCTTAACGATCTACTACGTAAATTCATTTTAAAATAACCTTTAAACATTTAATGCAAAGGTTAAAATGCCTTAACCAAGGTTTAAGTAGCACTTTACTATCTATAAATATCCAATGCCGCTCGTAGCTCTCACGTATCTATGCTAAAATAGTCTCACAAATTGAATTCTGAACATAATTGACTCTCCGCTTTAATATAACTAAATATGGCGCCGCATTAACGTAGTCTCTATAGGAATAATATCGTTTTTTAAACGTGTTCTTTACGTTGATTTTATTTGTAAGAATTTTACTATTCGTATAGAGATACAACTAACATTATTTATTTTTCATTCATCCCTCATTAGACATAGCAAATACATATATTCTTTTATTAGAACATTCACAATAAAATTTTAAAACAAACCTAATACGAATTCTCAAAATAAAGATTAGAATTATCAATAAAACGAAACTTTTAATTAAAAAAATTGATACTATAGTTAGCAAAAGTAGCATGCGTACCTTGCTTTGGTCCTATTTCGTCACAATACACTAAATGACGACTGGGGGGTACAAATTATAGGGTGCTACGACAGCGTAGCGGGCCGCGTAGCTCGTAGCGTGGGAGCGACTGAGGCGGTCGTAGCGGCATGCACCTGCGCGCGCAGCCTCGCCCCCTCACTATATGGAACCGATATCAATCCACAATTCCATTTCGAATATTTCCACCTAGATTTCATTTGAAAGTGTGCCAATGCGAACGTCATTATTAGACTTTTGGTATTATTATAAAGATTTATATTTATTTATTTATTTCCAAATATGAGTTCTAATTATAATACGAGAAATAAAAATTTTATAATTAAATTATATGACAATTTAAATAATCTTAATGTATTGTGAATTGGCATTCATTTAAAATTTTATGTAAAATATATTAACACTTACTTGCTCAAGTAGTCGTATAAACAAGTTTATATCGAAATAAGTACTTATTACATTTGTTTTACTTAGCTCTCAACTTTTCTTGTAAGATGAAAGATAAGTTTAAATTAAAAGCAATAAATTTCTACTCAGCGAACGTTTTCGTCGTGTCTTACCACTTTTAAGAGTCGTATATTACCACTTTTCATTTTATTTCATTTGATTAAATATTCGTGTGTGGTTCAGAATAGTTTTAAATTAATTAATAACATTAATAGAACATTGCAGTCGTGGCCCAGGGGCCCAAGAGTGTAACTGAAACGCGACGATTGTCGGTTCGATCTCCACTCGATGAATTAATTTTTATATCTTAATATTTTCATTTCACTTTCATTTTCATCACTACGTTCCCTCTGCCCTGCCCTACCCTGCTGTGTGCGGGATACAACGTGAAGCTGAACAAATAGATATAAGAAAATGTTACCAAAAAAAAGTAACTTAATTGTTTTTACAGTAAGCTTTTCATGTTTCTAACTTACACCTTTCCTCATTTTATATAAAGATAAATATTATTAGATCCATTAAAATAAATATTAAATTACTATTAGAAATATAAATTTATTACTTTAATTAAGAGAACTGTGGGGGCGTAGTAGCTATAACTAGACCGAACTGAAACGCCTACACTTCACCCACACTAAAGAATGCTTATCTGTTTAAATGCTAGATGCATTTTCGGTCCACAGAAGATACTAACATTTCAGATTGTTAGTAACACCAACTTTATTTAAAGGTCTTTAGATCATAGCCCTAAATCGTTAATATACTTAGTCAGCTTCACGCTGTATCCCGCACACAGCAGGGTAGGCAGAGAGAACTTAGTGTTAAGACACTCCGTTCCTCACTTTCATTGCGTGTTGAGTGGCGGAACTCAACGACGTTCGTTGCCTCTACATCTGAATATACTTAGTGCCTTGTAATTTCAATTCACAATTGTAATTTTACAAAGAATTAATTGGTAGGTAATGTTATTATTACTAGTTATTCACAGATATAAAATAAAATACTATATTTTTGTATTTACTTAACTATTTCCAAAAAAATCTTTGCCTAAATAAGTCAGCACTTTGTATACATTTTTTATATAAAAATATATTATTATATTATAAGACAATCAAAAATATAGAAAGTCAAACTCGATTTTTTATTATGACATTATTATCGTTTTTACGTATCCTACAATATTGCAAATAGTTTTTTCTAAACTGAGGATTAAAATAACATATAATAACGATGTTCTTCATAAATAACGTATTTGAACGCACATTTTTAATGAAAAAGAAACAATATACTTCTATTGTTTAGTATTAAATAAACCAGACATGTCTCCATTATACAAGGGTCAACTCGTAGGCGGCTCTATTTGACGTACTAGTAAATCCTCAACGAGTATGAAAATAATCATTAAAGTTAAAAGTGGAACAAATGTACGTCCCTACGGACTATTTCTAAGGTATGGAGGTTAAGTAAGAATATTCTACCTGTAAGATTCTTATTGTTTTAAGTAGGTATATGAGCTCTTATATTTAAAATCTTTATTTTAAAGTATCCCCTGAAATATAGATTAGATTTTGCTTATAAGTAATCCAGCGATATGTATTCTAGACATTACTTTAAACATTGTGAAATATATCTAAATAAAATTAGAATCTAATTAGAATTGATTGACTACTACGACGACTAACGTCGTGGCGCAGAGGCACAAAGTGTGACTGTAAACGTGACTGGTTGTAGGTTTCAACCCCACTCGAAGAAATTAAACATTTATTGAAATTTATATGTCCATTTCTTCGCTCTGGTGTCGAGGTAAGGCGCGGCGTTGAGTTCCGCTACTCAACACACTGGGGGATAGAGTATTTTTCAAAAATACTTTTAAAAAATATGTGATACTCATATAGCAATAAAGGAAAAATAGTAATAAAATAATTAAAATACCAATAACATACTACCGGTGTCAATGAATTGTAAATAAGAAAGCTCTGTAAGACTATTTACGTCGTACGATTGAAATACCACACTCGACTGTAGTGGGTCGGTGTGTGTCAGTCGGATCGTCAGTTCATTCAAATGACTAACACGGATCGAAGCGGGATGCGCGCGCACCCCGTTTCTTGTGACATCAGGCTAACATCTGGCGAGTATCCTTGGATCCTCTTTAGGTCGACGAAAATGAGAGAAAAATAAACGAGACGTAAATAATTCCATTGTAGTCACGTCGAATTGTTGAAGATAAAACGTTTGTATTTCTATTATTGGCATCTATCTACTTTTTGTTAAAAAGTTGAATGGTCAATATTTAACAAAAAATGTATATAAAAATAACTTAAATTTTAACAATTTTCCCTAAATTATAAAGTATAATTATATAATGTTTTATCTTTCGCTTACTTTCTTATGGTTCCTTTTATAATTCGTATATTTGTCAATATAAGAAATAAAAAACACCTAAATTTGAAAGAAATTTCATTTTGTGACTATACAAAAAATATTAGAACGGCTCTTATTAAAAAAAATACATTTTATATATAACAATCCAGTGAATTACTCACTCCACCTTTGTCCTTATCCCTTAATCCCTGACTCGATCTCATTTAAAGGCATGTTATGTATGTATATTCGATAAGGCTCTTAAATTTGATATTTTGACTTTCGCAGTTACCTTTATATTAACACATTATATAAATACATAAAATTCTTTTCGCACATAGAGGGTAGGCAGAGGGAACTAGGAAACCTAGTGTTAGGACACTCCCGTTACTAATAATACACTTTGTTCTCCGCCACTTCCGCCGAATTTTGGAAACATTGAGTGTTGAGTGGGGGAACTCTTTATCAGAACGAGGGATGAATATTAAATATTTTTTTTCCACGTGTGGGAATCGAACCCACAAACTGTCTCATTTACACACGCTTGTGCCCTCGCGCCAAAACCGGCCTCGCGAGAGCGATTTTGAGATGCCGTTTTCATTCATAGATTATACCTATGTATGAAAACGGCACCCTAAGATCGTTCAAGATCCATCTGAGTTGCGAGGGGTTTACAAAAACGGGCGTTAGAATTTTAGTTTTTACGTAATAAAGCTGAATACAATAACGTAGTCGCGTTTTTTTTATTGACTTAATGTAAAAAAGTTTTTCTTTTAGATTGCATTTTTTTATTTAAAAAAATGTCTATTGCTTTCTTGAGACCAGTTCATTTTTAAAAATGTTTTTAGCAATCTTTCAGTTTTAAAAATGTTACACACAAATTATTATAAGTATAGACCTTTATCTCTGGTCAGTCATATTTCGATTTAATACAATTCACGTAAAAAAGTTATTTCAAAAATAACTTTTTTACGTGAATTGTATTTGACTTTTGACTTTCAAGTAAATCAAATAGAAAAACAGAGTTTAGCCATTTACATATCGAAAACGATTTATTAACACAGAATTATTTAATTAAACAACTAATGACATAAGTGTGACATAAAAGGCCTTTAAGCGCAGAGGGATGAGGGTGTAACTGTAACGCGATGGTTGTGGGTTCAATCCTCACTCAGGTAAAAGAATTATTATTTATCAATATTTTCATTGAGCTCCGCCACTCAATATGCAATGCCTCGAAGAATTCAGCGGAAAGTAGGGAACGGAGTGTCTCAACACTAGGTTCCTCCTGCCCACCATGCCATATTCGGGATACAGCGTAAGGATAAAAAGCGTTATATTAATATACTAACAACGAGAAATATAATATACAAACATGTTATAGATTTGTGCCAATAGGTGGGCGTGACACTAGAATGCGGTGGCGCCCGACAGTCTGCCGTCTTGTCCGTACAAAAACCGGTCCATCGCCAAATAGGTTATGGCGGTGTTATAACAGTCTGTGATTTATATGCCCTTAATCTTCATCCTTAATTTTTTTTATTGTATATATTTATTTTTTATATTTAATATAAAATCTAATATAACAATATATTGGGTCTCTCTTTCACGATTGACTTCTTCGTTTTAGTAATGTTTTAGTAAAAGAAAATACAGCTTTAAATTTGGCTATATATTTTTTTTGTGTTAATGAGACTTGCATCACCTTCACTTTCTATAAGATATCTAAGATTTTTTTAGCCAAAATAGTCTTTATTTTAATTAATTAATTTATAGATTTGTACGAAATTCGACTACGATATATGTTTTTTTTAAAGAATAACAAATAGTTGGTATAATATATATCGTGTGTTTTTGTTATCAAATGTAATTACATAATGTACGTTACAACGTAGGTGTAAGTACCTACTATCTCGAATTTAACAGACTAAAATGTCAAAGAGGTCATTGTCCAATGTTCAGACATATTTTTTACATAACATTGATGAGTTTGATCTGCGTGCTGCTGTGATTAAGGAACTTCGGGAAGCCATTCGTGGCGCACGGGCGCAAAGTGTGACTGTAAAATCGACTGGTTGTGGGTTCGATCCCCACTCGAGGATATTAAATATTTATTTACATTTATATTTTCATATCTTCACTCTGGTGTCGAGGCTGAGGTGAGGTTGAGTTCCGCCACTCAACACGCAATGCCTCCAGAACTCGGTGGAAAATGGGGAACGGAGTGTCTTCACACTAGGTTTCCTCTGCCTGCCCTGCTGACAGCGAGATACAGCGTGATGCTGATTTTTTTTTTACGTAAACACATTTTACATATAAGTCAATTTCTCAAGTCTCGTTAACGTCGTTAATTTAAAATTTACTTTAACGCTACGGAATAAATTTTACTTTACTGAAACTTCTACATATATACACAATGTAAAATACACGTATTACAAGTAGAAATATCTGTAAAAATATTCATCTGTATCGTATTGACACCCAAAGAATTATTATTTTTGAAGCTCATGCTATTTTTATATTGCAGTTATAAGTTCGAGGACACTAATTAAAGGATGGGAGTCGATCTAAAAATAGATTGACCCCCACATGGATGGACGCAAACGGAACTTTTTCGATAGTTGACTTTAAACCGTTTCTATAATATACACATATTAACTATTCACAGGTGACTCATTTATTTCACAAACAAAGCTTATTTAAGTTCATTTATAACAATAGTCTTAAACATTATACATAAAATAAATTACTTTTATGATTTTATTAAATAGCTTATTGATTCCTGCAGAATATCTATACATATTTTATATTCATAGTAAATGAGATAGTAGTTTGATTTTTGATTTTGAATATAAAAAAAATCACGTAATTTATTTTTAGGGTTCCGTTTTAAGAAAAAAAAGGAACCCTTATAAGATTACTTTGTTGTCCGACCATTCGTCCGTGTGTCTGTCTATCAAGAACCCTGACCTCAGGAACACTTGGAGATGTTAAGATGAAATTCAAACCATATACTATTGATCAGATCTACGGTACTTTTGTTTTCCTAAAAAAATCGTATGTCTACATTTACTTTAAAAAAGATATAGCCGTTAATATCACAAAAGACGCGCATTTCGACACTATAAAGGGAATCAAAATTAAAGGGTAATTCCGGATGACCTCATCTACTTGAAAGCTACACATTTGCGATAAAATCCTTTAAAATAATAGTCTTAAAAGGGGGGCAAAATTTGGTATTAAAGCCGCAAGTTTAAGAGAGGTGGTGGTCAACAGATGGGAGGGCTCTAGATAAGCTAAGCTTGAATTTCAGAAAAAGCTCAAGACCTCCAATTTTTACAGAACCCTCGGTGAGCGAGCCGATTCGCGTTTCTACAGTTTTACTATTGAAAATTACATTCATAAATTTTAATTGTTAGTCAGGAATTAAGAAATTTTTTAAATTATAAATGTTGTATGTTGTAAAACATGCATAATCTATGTGTTGTTCCTTCATGTTCGTTCATAAAGCAACTAAATAAAAATAATCTTCATAAAGAGCTTCATGCTGTATTCCATAGAAGACAGGGTAGACAGAGGGAACTAACTAACTAGTGTTAAGACAATTGGTTCCCCATTTTTTTTCCTAATTTTTAATACATTAAATATTGAGAAGCAGAACTCAACACCTTTTCGATTTTTGATTTTTTACCAAGACAAGGAAATAAAAATAAGTCATTGCCTAAGTACAAATCATTGTGTTTATAGTCAAATGTAGCGCCATAATGGATCCAACTATTAATACAAAGGAAAACATTTTTGATTTAAAAACATCATAAGGTTAAAATAATTAAGACTGATAGCTCACTAAATTTCACAGCACTACTCTACAAGTCTTATTAACCTCAATTAGAAGAATAAGTGAATCATATTGAAGCAAATAAAGCAATCTCTATTCAGACTAATTTTAGAAAAAAATAGATTAATAAAATTTGTAATTATTCCTGTAACTGACTATAACCATCGACAAAGTTATTCAGTATAACTGTTTACTTAAAAATATGTGGATATAGCTGTATTTGTCATTAAATGAATCAAATATCTGTTCAAAAATATAATCTTTTAGCAGACATGTTGTTAACAGGAAATAAAGGCCAGTGATTCCAATTTTATCATGCCAACTATAACTGATAACTTTGTCATAAAATTAATTGACAAGCAAGTAACTAATAAAAAAAGTTATTGAAGTAATAACAATTATTTGACAAATATTTTTTAGTAATTATCAAGTGTATTGAAATTGTCTTATGCATTTAATGTTAATCATATTTTAGAATTTATGAAAGTGAATATTATTTTTATACTTTATATAATGTGGGAATAAGTATTTTTTTATGTTGACTCATAAGACAAGGAAATATTACCTACTTTATAAATAAAAATAATCAATTTTTGAATTAATAAATACTGGGATTGAGTAGAAAATTATATTATAAAATATATTTCTAACAATGAAAAAGATTGGAAAAAAAATTGATAAAGATAACATATCTGTTTCTGTGAAAAAATATAAATGCATAGTTATTTAGAATGTTTAATTCGCATCATCTAGTCGTCTCACTTAGTAGGTTCAAATCGGTAGACGGTACGGGGAGAATTTACACATTAAAATTTTGCGTGCAAATATTTAACAGTAGTGGTCTGATTCACAAGAATGAAAACTAAAGTTAGTTAGCTAGTTTAGTTAGTTAGCTAGTAGAAAACATAATTCTTTATTAATAGATAAAGAAGTAAAATTTTAATTATTGTTTATTTTATGCCATATTCACTTACCAATATTTTAAATATTTGCAGAGTAACAAATAAAGTGTGTTATTAAGTCAGCAATCAATAGTCACTGTTAAAATTGGTAATACAACAAATTAAAACTTCATAAATCAATACCACATCAATACACAAAAACAGCTCTCATTAATAATTTTAGTCGAAACCACAGACTAAATAAGTTGCGACACAGAGTGCTAACTTTGCTTTCCACTGTTGAATTGTAAATGTAAATTGTGATGTATGGTACACTATATTACAATTATTCAATTATTATTAACGTACCGTAATATTCTATCTAACTTACCTACATTGTATCTTAAGATTTAATATTTATATATACATTTTAAAAAAATAAAACAATAGTAGTCCTTTTACTATATGTTATAAAATGTTATTATATTAACTAAGAATTAAATTTTGAGTGATAAAATTTATTTTGACATTTTAACATTTTATTTCGTTTAACTAACCTTTTCTTCAGTATATGTTACTAAAAAAATAGAAGATACAAAAAAAAATATTACAATAATGTTTCTGATGCGCACAGTTTTATATTTTACTATTAGGCTTTCTGTAAAGGAATTGCTTATATTGTTATATTTATAATTGTTTGGCCATAAATTTTACCACTTAACAGATGAAGAGTAGAAAATGGAATAATGTAACATAAGCACAGGCAAGGAATATTTTTACGCAGATAAAATAAACAAATATTTAGTTTTTTCGTAATGTCACATTGAGGTTTAGGAATCATATTGTTATCTCTTTCTTACGTTACGTACGTCATTCTCTCACGTTCGATGTGTGGTATCAGAGAGAAATATTCGTGATCGTTTATCTCATAAAAAAAGTAATCTGAAATGTTGATTTTAATTTTAAATAACTATGTACTACATTTGTAAAAATATGCCTGTGTCATATTTTGATATAGTACAAATATAGCGCGGAAATTTTAGTTATAGTAGCTCAATATGAACTGTCATCAAGTACTTAGTGGGGCCTGTAATTCAGGAGATCAATGTTTTGCTGTTGGTTCAGTCGAAGGCATACCTTTCACAGTAAGTAATTTTTGTCAAACTTAAAGACTTTATAAAAGGCCAAATCTCGTGACCAGATGTCTCAAATCTTCTAGTAATTGAAGAGTAATGGACCCAACAGGAAAATCTAATTTAAGCTAATGTGATAAGAAATATACTATTTCTTGTCTAACTAATAATATATAACAAATAAAACAAAACGTATATACTGTAAAATAATCAGAATGTTAATGCTAACTTCACATAAAATTGCCTTGTACATTAATTTACATTATACTGTTTATATATTATTGACAGACATTGTTTACCTTGAAGTTCTTTTATGTGTTGCTGTATTTATTAGATAAGTAATTTGCATTAAAATAAAACTTCAGAAAGATGAAAATGTAAGTGTATAATTCACACCACAATCTTCTGAACACAAAATAGTTTTTTTATTTGAAATATATTAAATTTACATATATGACTTTATGCTCTAAAATTCATTTAAAAAGTGTGGCATTGATTTCCGACACTCGACAAGTAAAGCCTCAGAAATTCAGCAGGAAGTGAGGAGTGGAACTGTCTTAACATTAGGTTCCCAGGGTCCCTTTGTCTTATATTAGAGGGGTGCTATGTTGCAGGATACAAGGTGAAAATAAAGAAAAAGTGCCAATATTTTAACTGCAATTAATAAAACCTGCATACATCTGGCTAGGCTGCCTCTGAGGAACCTAGTGTTTAGCTACTCTACTTTCAGCCCAACTTTGGGGACTTACTTGCTATTAGTTTATTACCAGAACAAGAAAAAGAAAAGAATTTATTTACTCCAAGTGGGAATTGAAACCTTAACCATTGCATTTAGAGTCAGGTGCTTTAATACAATGGCCTATTTTAATGAATTCATTAAATTTACTTAAACAGTTAAATATTAATTGAATTTTTAATTTTTTTAGGCTTATGCAGCAGGATGTAATATTGTTATTCTGGCTTCAAACTTTGAACGTGTTCAAATAATTCCTGGTGCTATCCATGGCTATGTCCGTATAAGTTCATTGGATTGCAGTACTGACACTGGTAAAATAGCTGCTGCGTATGGAGCTGAAGTGTGTATATTTGAACCAACACCTTTGATACATACTGCAGCTACAACACATGTAAGTGGAACATTTTTGATATTAAAGACTTATAATAATGGAGAAGTTTTCTCTTATTTGGCTAAAATTTTTGTTTATAATAAAAGTTCTTGTACCATATGTCTATTTGTGTGTATGTGTAGTCCTATTGTAAACATAAAATAAAGGCAATATACTTATTTTAAATTATACCTGAAATCAATCAAGGCAAAATAACACAAATATGTTATGTGTGGTGTCAATAACAAACTTTCTTATATTATGCAGTATCTAAATGCAGATTTTTTTCTAAGAAACTATTACAGTATAACTAATTTTACTGTAACTTTTTCATAGTAAGAATTTTTTTTTATTAAAGACTTGATCTGTCTACATTTTATATTATTTGTCTCGCTCAAAAAGTCAATGCACAGTATCTCTAATATTGGGCTAATAAAGAGAATATTAAATTGTACTGATGAAATGATGTCTATGTGAAATCATGACAAAGACAAAGATTACATCACTGTCTCATTTCTCTTAGTTCTGTTCTAGTGACTAGTAGAAGAAGTGAATAGCAGTCTTATTGTATTAAAGTCATTAATGTATTATTATTTTATTACAATTCATAGGTCTAAGGTAAAAGACATTATAATTTTTTTTATCTGAAATTTACATGGGAGTTTTAGTCATAACATTGACTATGTCACCTCTGTATAATTTGCCGCCAATTTTGGGGGTTTAATCAAACCAACTCATTGGCAACGTTATTTTAGAAAAAGACATTCAGATAGGAAAATTCTGTTTTATACATACATTCATTCTAAAGGGTTACCGTTACTTTTAAAAATATTTTTTTCATTCAATTACATGCGCAGATCGCGTGATAGTCTAATTTAGCATTCCAGCGATGATAAAATTAGGTTAATGATAAAAAGCTTGGGATTCAATGACAAAGATGGCTTGCATGTGTTTTTTGTCTCATTAGTATCTCTCGCTAAGATTGAAGATGAACAACAATCTATGTTTGTTGTATTTTCCGAAACAAACATTAATAATTTCGTAATGTAATACGTTGCAAATATCAATTTATATTCTCCATTTATCAGCTTACATTTCGTTAACGATTCGGTTGAACACATTAATGTTGGGAAGGCATTAGTTCTATAAATAACTGTATCTAATTGAATTTAATCGTTCAAAAATGGAATTAAACTAAACATTCTCAAAATAATGGTTAACGTCCACAACAAAAATATATAGATAATAAGCATATGCTATTCTTATTGAGGCCAGTCGTAGCGCAGGGGCACGAAGTGTGACTATAAAATCGACTGGTTGTGGGTTCGATCCCCACTCGAGGAGATGAAATATTTACTTAAATTTATATTTCCATTTCTTCGCTCTGGTGTCAAGGCTAAGCACGGCGTTGAGTTCTGCCACTCAACACGCAATGCCTCCAGAATTCGGCAAAAGGTAGGGAACGGAGTGTCTTAACACTAGGTTCCCTCTGCCTACCCTGCTGTGTGCGGGATACAGCGTGTAGCTGACAGCAAAACATAAATAAATATTTATTTCTGTTCATTTCGTTCAACACTCTCGCAAGTCACATGACGTGCAATTGAATATTAAATTGCTGTCCACAATAATGCGTAGTAATCGTGATCACTTTGCGCCTTACATCACTATAATATTGTTATATTAAATCGTTTGAAATTTTAATTTTTACCTGAGTTAGCTTAGATGTGTGTAGGTACAATAAGAATAGCAATCAATCAATCAGCTTCACGCTGTATCCTGCACACAGCAGTGTAGGCAGAGAGAATCTAGTGCTAAGATACTCCGTTCCCCACTTTCTGCCGAATTCTGGAGGCATTGCGTGTTGAGTGGCAGAACTCAACGTCGCGCTTGTCCTCGGCACCAGAGCGATGAAATGGAAATATAAATTTAAGTAAATATTTCATCTCTTCGAGTGGAGATGGAACCCACAACCAGTCGGTTTTACAGTCACACTTTGTGCCCCTGCGCCACGACTGGCCTCAATAAGAATAACACATGCTTATTATCAGCAACAGACGAAAAAAAATTACGATACGTATAAATTATGAAAACCAAAAGCTTTATTATACCAAGGTTTCTTTTTATGTTGAACAAGTATATAATATTTTTAGTAAATTGCAAAATCAGAGTCATATATGCAGCTATCCAATAAAAAAAATACTCTAATAAATTAAAACTGGATCTAGTAGAGCGAATTTCTATTGTGTTTGGAGTAATTAATAAAGACAATTTCACTTAACGGCAACGCACGCTATTTTAAATTAATTTTCAATTAAAATTGCAGAGTTTTTTTATTCTCCAGATTCTTATACGTCTTCTCAGTACCTATGTACGTAATAATTCGATTTAAATATAAAGATATCTTAAAAATAGAAACGCTCATTGCGTGTGAAGGCTATCGACAGTACCAGATTACTCCAGACTGTTTTTGTTTTTTTATAGCAACCTCATAAAATTTAAACAATATAATTAAGAATCTCCGTTATTATTGACTCTTAATAATATAAGTATTCATAGCCTTTTGGAATCGCGTAATCATTTAAAAGTAGTATTATTATGGAATTATGTATGGGTGGTATAGGCACTTATCAGTGAATACCTAGTAGGAACTAATTGAATTCTTTGGTTTTCAGGATTATTACACATTTTAAATGAAACATTTAAATTAGTAGGAACTTATTTGTTAGTGAATTAGACAAATAATATTTTACCCCAATATTAGTTTCAGCGTGAAATCCAATAAAATATGTATATATATTAGCAATGTATCAATAACTTTTAGAATTAATCAATAGACCAAGAAGCGCTAAGGGTTTTTAAATTTTTTGCCTCAAAACAGAATATATCGGTTTTTTTTATTAGTTCTAGTTATCGTTAACTATTGTATTAAAAAAAAAACATCTGACTATTTCATGTTTATTTTAGTTTTGGAATGCTTTTGTTTTTTTGAGCGGCTTTTGTTCTTTTTGCTTGGAGGTATGCTTTTATTTTATTCGGCTTTTCGACATTCTTTTCGATTCCGTGATAGACGGAACGTCTGGTCACATTAGGGATACTATACTATATAGAAAAATTCAGAGCGTGACGTTCGTAGTAAAAATAAGTTGTAATAAGTAAAAATGTTTACTATAAATTAAAAATTACATTTAAAATAAATATAATTAAGCCATTATTACGTCAACGCACGTTTTTGTTAATATATATTTTTATAATGTTCTATGTCAATGTACTTTAACATTGTGTCATATTTTGAAAATAGTCTTTTTCATCTAATCCGAAGATTTAAATTATTTTCGGTAAGTTTTCTGGCTAGCTATTCCACTGTATTTTTTTAAGAACATAAGCCGCAAATATAGCCTTTTAACATATTTTATATATTTTATAGCTGCACATTATAATACTAGTTCTAATCTATGCATAGTCTCTAAAACATTATGTTTATCATGTATTATGGAACTCGTTTTGATATGAATAAATTGATGATTGGATTAACTTATTCAGAGGTTTATCGAAAGTGGATTTAAGCGTTATATTAGCAGCAGGTTTATTATAAATATACTACTTACAATGTATATAATGTATATTATTGATTTAAATATTTATTAATTTACTTTATATATTTATTTTTAATGAGTTTTCATTTGCTTAGAAATATTGCAATTGCGTAAAAATATTATTTAGTTATTGAGTTATCGACAGACAAGGCATACTGCTGGACTTACAAAATTTGATATTTAGTTTGTATGTAATTTATGTAGTGAAGAGGAGCACTAAGAGAGAATTTCTCGACACTCCTACCGGTACGAGAAAAATTAGGAGATACCATTTTACATCTTAAAGCTCAGGCAACTTGCTGGCCACGTTTAATGTAACATAGGTTATGAATTTATAAACATCCAATGCAATATGGCTCGGATCAATGTTTCCTATTAATATTATTATCACTATCATTGTAAACTTTTTCAATGTACAGACAGACAGTCTCATAGCTTTCCATTTATAATAAAATAATGACAATAATATGCTATTTTACAGGCCAGTCGTGGTGCAAGGGCACAAACTATAAACGCGATAGGTTGTGGGTTCGATTCCCGCTCTATGTAATGAAATATTTAATATGTCTATTTATTTTCTCGTTCTGGTAACGAGGAAAGCGCGGCGCTGAGTTCCGTCACTCAACACGCTACGCCTCCAAAATACGACGGAAAGTGTCCTAATGGGAACGGAATACCTTAACACTAGGTTCTCAAATCCTCTCTTCCTACTCTGCAATGCTAAAAAAAAACAAAAATCTATGAACTTCGTTAATTGCTTATTTGACAGGGTTTGGAGTATCGCTGGGTACAAACTGGGAAACTGGTGGCGGAGGGTCCAATAACAGCATTGTCGTGGAATCTAGAAGGTACAAGACTACTTACGGGCGGTAAACTTTTACAGCTGTGGCATCAAGCGTCGCTATATCAAGATGACAGTCAACGTAAGTTACACGCAAATTATATAATTGATTTTAGATAGGATAATATATTTAGAAAAACTCAATTTTACTACAAGCCTAAAATTCTATGACACCAGTCGTGGCGCAGGTGCATAAAGTGTGTCTGTAAACGCGACTGGTTGTGGGTTCGATCCCCACTCGAAGAAATGAAATATTTATTTTAATTTATATTTTAATTTCTTCGCTCCGGTGCTGAGGTGCACGGCGTTGAGTTCTGCCACTCTACACGCAATGCCTCCAGAATTCGGCAGAAAGTAGGAAACAGAGTGTCTTAACACTAGGTTCCCTCTGCCTACCCTGTTGTGTGCGGGATACAGCGTGAAGCTCATTAAAATTCTATTATATAATTAATTAACCGTCTCTAATGCTTTAAGTTAATTACTAACTTAACCCACTATATGGGGACATATATCTATAATTCTTAAATACTCTACCTTTTTAAACTTAGCTACATTTTTACACCTCTCGTAAATGGAGTTGACAGTGATTGATAATACCTTTTTATTACTTTGAAGTATTCTACATAATATAATGCGTGAAGAAACTGAACGACATATTGACGCTGGTGCTATTAATGAAATCTAGATAAAAGTATATAATCATTGCAGAATATAATTTTAGTATGGGTAGGTGCGTTTTAGTAGGCACATTTTTAGAGTTGAGGCTAGTCGTCGCGCAGGGGCACAAGGTGTGACTGTAAAACCAACTGGTTGTGGGTTCGATTCCCTCTCGAGGAGATGCAATATTTACTTAAATTTATATTTCCATTTCTTCGCTATGGTGTTGAGGACAAGCGCGGCGTTGAGTTCTACCATTCGACACGCAATGCCTTCAGAATTCGGCAGAAAATGGGGAACGTAGTGTCTTAACACTAGGTTCCCTCTGCCTACCCTGCTGTGTGGGGGATACAGCGTGAAGCTGACTTATTTATTTATTTATTATTTTTAGAGTCGTCTTTTGCTTGTTGCACTTAGGCCACGAGGCCTGTGTTAATGACATAATAATAGAGGCGTTAAATATACAACAGTTTTAAATCGTTCATCTTTTTTAATAAATAAAAATGTGAACTTAATACCTTAAATGACAATATGATATAAGAATGTTATATATAAGTACATATTTATACGTTTTAAAAACAATCTTAAAATTACTTCCCAATCAGCAAGTTGGGAATGCATAGGTACCGCAAAAAGAGATTAACCTCTATCTAATCTGACTTTACAAGGCTATAATTTTATTTAACGTGTTAATGAATAAAACATGTATAATAACAATTCATTAAACAAACTACAACAAATGAGTACACAGTAAGATAAAATATGAAAAAAAATAAACAGTATGGTTTTATAAAAAAAATTTTATATAATAGGTCGGGGCAAAAGTATTTTCGTATTTTGAATGTATAATAAAATAAATAAATTGAATGTAATTATCAAACCTCTTTACCTCTTTAACCGGCTGTACTGAATGTAACTGGCGGGTTTTAATACCATTAAATTTATCACATTTAATGGTATTAAAACCAGCTCTTGACATGCAATAAACAAAAAAAACTAGTTCCCGCCATTTTTCTATTGTTTTTCAAGCAAGCAAAATGAACGTATGTGACGAAGAAATTCGGTACATTTTAAAGTTTTATTACAAAAAAAGGAAAAAAATGCGACGAACGCCGCAAATAAAATTTGCGCGACCTAATGCAGTATCAATAAGAGTAGCACAAATGTGGTTCCAGCGTTTCAAGTATGCAAATTTTTATGTGAAAAAAGGTTCGCTCTGGACGCCCTGTTAAAGATAAAATCAGCGCAATCTTTAAGAAAGTGGAGCAAGATCGACATATTAGTAGCTACGACATTTCTGAACAACTGGTTGTTGGTTATAAAACAGTTTTACGTTATTTACGAGTCTTAAGTCTGGCTACAATTATTACATTTCCATCTGTTTCGATTATTGCAGAACTGTTTAGGAAGCATAAAGCTAACTCAAAAGAACACTGTGAAAAAACCGGCCGGAACTGGTGAATAGGAAGGGCGTGGTGTTCCACCATGACAACGCCAGACCGCACTCATCTATAGCCACGCAGTAAAAATTGAGAGAGCTTAACTGAGATAGGTTGATGCATCCTCCGTATAACTCTGACTTTGTTCCATCACCTTTCCACCTGTTTCGGTCATTGCAGAACTCTTTAGGATGCATAAAGTAAAACTCAAAAGAACACTGTGAACACTACCTGTCAGATTTTATTAATCAAAAACCTCAAAATTTCTACAGGATTCGGCTCATGGCATTCACTACTCATAAGATGGCAACATCGTTAATCATGAAATGATCGATCAAAACGGCACATACATATTATAAAGAAATAAAAAATTATACCTTAAAAAATATTTTCCTTTCCATGAACAATACGAAAATACTTTTCCCCCGACCTTATATGTATATAAAAGTTATTGGCACGTTCTCTTTATTCAGAATGAAGCTTTGTAAAATAATTACTTAAGTTGTAGCTTCGGCGAGAAGAAAATCCATATTACCGTGAACAAACGACCATATTGGCACATTTCCAGAAAATTTTGTGGTAACATTTTATAGATTTTTGTACATAATTCAAACGTATATCTGCATTATCGTGTCAATTAAATATAACGAAAATATTAATCTATACATTATGTTATAAAACTAATGATTACTAATAAGTTCTTTGATTTTCACGATTATTACACATTTTAAATGAAACTATTTTAACCGTCTAGTCTACCCGTGACCACGGACTACTGCAAAGTGTTCGGAACGTAGAGTTTCCAAAATGTAAAATCTTAAATATACGCAATTAAAAAAAAATTAAAATTAAATTAGCTTCACGCTGTATCCTGCACACAGCAGGGTAGGCAGAGGGAACCTAGTGTTAATACACTCCGTTCCCCACTTTCTGCCGAATTCTGGAGGCATTGCGTGTTGAGTGGCAGAACTCAACGCCGCACTTAACCTCGACACCAGAGCGAAAAAATGGAAATATAAATTTAAGTAAATATTTCATCTCCTCGAGTGGGGATCGAACCCACAACCAGTCGGTTTTGCAGTCACACCTCGTGCCGCTGCGCCACGACCGGCCTCAACGCAATTAATCCTGTTAAAATAGTTTTATTTATAATGATTACTAATTATTCTATATCATACTATATTTTTTAGCGTATACATTTTATATGACAATCTAAAAAAGTGAATAAAAAATTACAGATTTTATGCATTTAACTGTTATTTTTGACGAGATGTCAATAATATTATGTCATCTCTTATTGCGCATTCTGCATTGAAAGATCTGCAAAACGGTAAAGAGAACGGACAACGTATATTACGTAATCGATTGATACTATACTTTTCTTTTCAGTGGGTATTATAATAGCTATTCTTTCTATTTTATTAGAGTTTTGTAAACGGGTGAAACGGGAACCTATTACTAAGATTTGACTGTCTGTCTGTCCACCTGTCACCAGGCTGTATGTTATGGACCGTGATACTTAAGACATTTGAAATTCTTACAATAACGTATTTAAATTGTCGCTGTGACAAAAAAAAACTGAATAAATTAAATATTTATTTTCAAGGCTCTCATAAAACAAACCGATTATATTTTATAGATAATCTAACACTTCCCGCATGAGTTCAATACGAACTTGGCCGGTTTACATGGTATAAATTTCATTACAACACCTTTGTTTTTCTATACTTAAATCGAAGGTTATAATCATGACGTAGGGTTTCATAATATACTAAAACTAAAATTCTTCTACTTATATTTATATACATTTACAAAATAAAAAAGAAACTAAAACAAAGTCAACCAAAATAATAAGTCTCGTCATATTTCAGCAAGTTCAGGCGTCACATTCCAAATTGGCGGAGATAAAGACGAAAAACCAAAACCACCGGAGGAGGAAGAACCTGTGAGTATACGATCTCGTCTACACCGCTAAGATAAGATATCAAGAGATATCGTTGTTTGGCTCCACTGCTATTATTTATATTGTTATCACTCGTCAACTGTTCGTTCGGTGTGATTAATACAACAGTTTAGACGCGCTGATGACTGTAAAGCTTATCTGTTATCTATAGATTTGATGTGTTTATTATGATATTTTTAAAAATGTAGCGTAAATCTTTTTGTATAAAGATTTTATTTTCGTATTTTCTTTAAGTTTGAAGTTTATTCTAAGCATGCAATCATATGCAGTATAGTTGGGTTTTCCACTTACAAATTATACTAAGATACTTTAAAAAGATTACAGTTGCGATTCAGATATGTATAGCCATTTTCGCATATATCTATTCATTTAGCGTTTGTCCCTATGAAATTAATATTGATGATTTATGTATATTTACTTATTTAGGAAACGTATAAAAATTTGAACGTAGCGGGACTCGAACCCGCGCCTCCTGGAAACTGGACCAGGTCATAATTTTATGACTTTTAATTTGTCATAACACTTTGCGCTTTACAGCCTATATTTATGACATTTATTCATGTAGCGTCATAATATATTAAGTTTAACTCCTAAATATAATTGTAGAGGCTGTTGTGTCTTATAAACGCGATGGTTGTGAGATCGATTTCAGCTTTGGGGAATGAGTTATTTTATTTCCTCACTTTTGACAAACTGCAACTTTGAATTTCGCCACTCAATAATGCAATGCCTCGAAAATTTGGCGGTGCATAGGAAGGGAACGTATTGTACTAATACTAAGTTATATATCCCTACTTTTGTGAAGTTACCAATATCCAAAGTAAAGCTATAATATGCATTTTTTATATTTTTCTAGGGTTGGATATGTGTATGGCAATGTCACACCGCAACTCCCGCACATCACCTCGCTTTTTCGCCAGACGGAGTGCTGTTCGCGACGTCCGGCGTCAATGATAGACTCGTTAAAATATGGTATCAGAACAAAGGTTAGTTTAGTTAAGTCTTCTATAAAGTTATAATGTATAACGATATTTATTTTAATATTGAAAATCATAAACATATTTACATGGAATATATATTTTTTGTGTATGGTTTCCTATATTTAAAGAAGAGAAGAAAGAAACTCTTGAACGTTGGTCATATCATAGAGTTGTATAACAGCAGAGTCAGATTTTATAGATAAAATTGTTCAAGTGTAAATTAGAATTGTCTGCATCTATTCTTTAAAATTGTTAATTTGAAAAATAACTGTCAAATAGATCAATAAGTATGTTTGAATACAAATTATAGCTTATATAAATAATGATTGTTATTATGTTTTTTTTTCAGCACTTTTCCAAGCTCATGGTGAACACTCTCCTCAAGAACTAAATTATACATTTATTTATGTGGCACATCCGCGGGCCGTTACTCATTTATCATGGAGGAAAACTAGCAAGTATATGCCTAAGTAAGTATAATTTTTATAAGTAATAAAACAATTATTGTAATCTAGAAGAATAAAATCTATACTTCTGAGAGAAGGTCGTGAAAATATATCTGAGAAGTATATATAGTACAGATAGAAGATACGAAATAAATGTGGAAAAGTGTGGTGCTGGTTAATAGAGTTATCTCAATATTGGTATATATTGATGAGATTTCGAAAGGACAGCTGCACGTTTAGATGTACCGACCCTGTTATACGGTAACGAAATGTGAGTATTGCAAGCGGAGAATGAAAGAATGATTGATGCTATGGAGATGCTCAGCTTAGTTGATCGAATCCGAAATGAAGAGTACAGAATAGCAGGTACTAGCGAGCATGTCACGGTGAGAATGAAGAAGTACGTGCTCTATTGGTTTGGACACGTCGACCGAATAAGTGATAAAATAATGGCAAAGGTTTATGAAGAGGTAAGGGGAGACCTCGGTTGACCTTCGAAAACTGGAGGAAGGTCACGTAAAACAACATCTGTGGGTGGAAACCCTGCTGCAGGAGGAGGAAAGGGGACGATTATATAATATTGTAACAATTATATAATTGTTTACGTTTGGGTTAATATTAATAATAATATTTGTATAATACGCTATCTAATAAGGGTATTTTTCTTTGAAAATATTAAAAATATGTGTACAACGCAGGGGCAGCGTGGGCAACGTGCTGGTGACGTCGTGCGTGGACAACATCTGCCGCGTGTGGGCGGAGACGCTGCTGCCCGAGGACGAGTGGGGCGGCAGCGTGGCGCACGCGCGCTCGCCGCCGCGCCGCCAGCGCGCCACGCACCGCCACAAGCACCGCTTCATGCAGCGCCTCAAGCACATGAAGTCAGTCGAACACTGTTACACTTTCACTTATATTGTACATTTCATTTAAAATTTTATTTAGAGAAATGCACTTCTAGTTGAATTACTTTCATGTATGATAATTTTAACAAAAAAATAAATGGGAATATAGCGTAACTTGAGCCCGTGGCGCTGCACTCATGGATACGCACTTTTTCATTTATTTAAGACTTATATATTTTTCCTTTTACTTATAGATTTTAAAATTGTTGAAATATTTAATAAGTAGCATTCGCCTTTCCCAAATTATTCACAGGCCCAAAGAGATGATAATAACAACAAAAATGTATTGTAACTAATCGATGTAATTTATAAAACGTAACTCTTTTACATGATTACATCGACAAATTACATATTTGATTCCAATTACAGAACGTGTTTTCACATACGACGGAATGCGCAATCTTCAAAGCAGCCCGGCGCGCCCATTCCCACACTCCCTTCAACGTACAGCGCTCACGACTTTCACAATCCCTACCATTCTACTTCGTACACTGGAGGTGATTATTTTTATTATTTTTTTTATTTTATTTTGTAATTTAATATTTTTTAACTTCACGCTGTATCCGCTCCCTCTTGTGGCAAGGTAAACAGAAGGAACCTAGTGCTAAAATATCCCGTTGCTCACGCGCCGTCCAATTATCGAGACGTTGTATGTTGATTGAAGGAACTCAATGCTGCGCTTTGTTTTTGTAACCAAAGCAGAGAAAGAAAATATTTCATATTTCATTCCTGTTTGTAAACAGGAAAGTGTTTAAACACTATATCACATTCTCAATAGAATTTGAAGATGGTGTTCTGCTACTCAGGCTTCCTCTGCTTATCCTGTTATATGCGGGATAGATTGAAGCTTAGGCATTATAGCTAAACAAATGTTGACACTTTACAGGTCTCCATTTTCACCTAGCTGCCTCTATTAATGCGGAAACTGACATCCCATTGGTGCCGTCGCTCGCTGGTGGTGGTCGGTTCATATTACATTGGCTACATAATAAAGAAATGTACTTCACAAGCCAAGCTGAAGCTATATTGCACGATCTTACTAAAAAAGTATGTACGAGCAGTGTATATTGGTGTTTTTTTTTCAGCTTCTCCCAGTATCTCGCTTTTAATAACGAAGAGAGAATTGGATCATGACATTCTCCACTATTCTCCACTTTTTACTTGAATTCAAGACATTGCATGTTGGTTAGTAAAATTCAACACCCAATGAATTATATTAATTTTCTTATCAAAATGAGGAAATGAATAGGATTTATTCTTCATTATCAAATCTCTGTCTATTAAACAATATATTCATATCAACAATATTGATTATTTTCATTTTAATTTTATATATATTTTTTGTAGATATTAGATAAAGAAGAAACCGACGAGGGAGGTTCTGGTTCCGAACACACCACACATCCGGACGGGGAGAATGAGACAAGTATGATAGTTACTTATTTTAAGAAATAATAGCATTTGTTTATTTGAAGAAATAATTTATTTTGAATGCTTTAATAACATTTTTCAGCTAAAAAAAATATATATTTTAAGATTACTTTTACCACACATTTATACATATATAAACATATTATATTCATATACATATGCCTCATTAATAAAAAAAAACGACTGCTTTTTTAATATTTAATATTGACGAATATGTCGATTTAAGGTACAATATGTTTTGTTTTGCCACTATACAATATATAGTACAGCATCCATTATGCCAACGTCGGTTAGCTGAATGACTACTTATCCGAACTGCTACACTCACATTCTAATAGGCAGATCAATGAAAATGTTAAAATGAATCTTATTTTTTAAGCAATATCTGTATATGTTTTGAAAGATTACTTCTTTATGATGCTTAATTGCTATTTGTTGTTTAATATAATTTTAATTTTGTATATAAATATGGTTTTTATTTACATATGGATATATAATCGGGAACTCTATCAATATAGTTCGATTATCATTAATATATCATATTATATTAAACAGTCCCCCAACTAATTCAGACAATCGACGTTTAATATACAACATTACATCTTTTATACACAACGTTACATTTTCTATCTAAAAAAAGAGTAAAAATATTGCTTTGAAATACCATTGCTTATTCCATGCTGCTGTGTAGGACATAGACGACCTAGCCATCATTTAACTAAAGCTCAATCCGAGGATAACAGCAATAGTGACGAGCAGCCAGGTAATTTGAGGTTAACAAAGTAGTTAGTAGTTTTTTAGCTTCGGCTGTATCCCTCATATAGCAGGATAAGACACTCTGTTTCCCACTTTCGGTCCAATTTTCTTGTTGATACGAGGAAGTCCAACGTCACACTTTGCCTTGTCAAGTGACGAAATCAAAATATTAATTCCCCAAGTAGGCATCGAACTCACAACGGTCGCGTTCACAGTTGTCTCGTTTACAAACGGTATGTTGTTCTTCAATGGAGGTCTCCAAGTAGTTATTACTTGAAAATCAATATATAGTTTGAAATTAATACATGTTGTAAGTAGTAATAGTGTACGCAATCATATAATTAGAAAATAAATAGTTTAACGACGTAAATGTGTAATATTCCTGCCAAGCTGAGCTATAAAAATGTTATAAATTAGTTTCAAAATTATATTCAACAAAGTTACAATTTTTGCCAACACTGCCAACTAAGCCATTGATAGCCTATTGAGGACTAATAATACTGATATTTCAATGCTTTTTGACTACAACTCCAATAATTAAATTTTTTTAGTATTATAAAGCCCCTTCCTACATACTTTTCTCCTGTCTTTAAGCTGTGTTAGCCCCTCTGGTGATTCTCATTTTGTAGATTTATCTATCCAGATTTATATATGTTCTTCGTGGTTTCTACTTACAACGTGACATTAAGCAAATGAATTGAACTGAAAATTATCAATATCTTCCAGGTAGCGGCAATCATAGTCACCCCAGCCTGTCAAACACAACATCAATAAATTCCATAGCGACGGATGTTACCTGTACGCACTTGCCGGATTCCCTCGACGCAAAGATAGAGGCTTTACTTCGAGACTGGCATCAGAGTCCTGACCTACTGTTCTCTATTCACCCTGTTGATGGCAGCTTTTTAATATGGTTAGATTATTTAAATATTCAAGATTATTTAAATTTTTAAGTACATATGGCAGAGTGGGTGGAGGGAATTTAGTGTAAAGACACTGCGTTTCCCGAGCGCTGCCTAATTTTAAGAGTTAACATGCAACAACATGCTTATAAACATTTGGTGGATTTTGGCTATATTTTTTTTGTTATGTTGATAACTATTTTAATTATGGGAAGAAAATTCTTATTAATTATGTTCAGATTTTTTTTAATGAAAAATTAATCTAGGAAAATGTAATTTCTAATATGTATTAGAATTATGTAGGTGTAATTTTATTAGAATTTTTATTCCTATATATGATGATTTAATTTATACGCATTTTTATTTATATTTATATGGATACAGTAAAATAATTGCATCAAATACCAATTAACAGGGTATGCGAATGGCTCGACGAGCTACAAGCGGGTGCAATAAGACAAGCTCAAGTATCATTCTCTGCCCGCATTCCGTCCGCGTTCCCGCTGGGCGACGCGACCACCATGTGCACGCCGGCCGCCCTCTACCACGCGGCCGCCCAGCCGTTGTATGTGCGACACAGGACTAAGCCTGTTACGCCTGGTAAGTGAATTGTGTAGAAAGCTTTAGCTTTCCGCTGTATTCCGCATGTAGAAATATAGGTAGAGGGAACCTCGTGCTAAGACAGTTCGTTTCAAGCGCTCAGCCCAATTTTAAGGATATTGCGTATTAAGCGCAATTTAATGCGGAATGTGGAATTCTCCTGAGTGGAACCCACAACCGTTGCGTTTATAGTCACACGCTAACCCACCGTGCCACGATGGCCTATAGTTCTAACTACTAATATTCCTAAATAAATATTATATACTAATACTAACATTCGTTAATAATAAATATAAAAATTGTGTGAAAGTAAGAAATCCATCACTGTATTTGAAACAAATTAGGAAAATGTTGTCGTTTTTTTATTCAATTATTTAAATTTCTACAATCTTAATACCATATTCTGTCTCGGTAAAACTTAATAGCACAACAACAACAACAACAACAAGGAGATGCCGTTACGACCCCACTAGCGAGCGTACAAGAAGAAAAAGAAGAAGCTGAATGGCCACAAGGCGAAGAGCAAGACACACAACAAGAGAATGGTATAATGGTTTAATCTTTGTTTCAAATTATATAATTTCATTGAATTCTTTTGTACTTTTTAATGCGTGCTACATGGAGACACGTTTTGTAAGAACCAAAGCGAGGAAATACTTTATTCTTTTGAGTAGGATCGAACCTACAACGATCGCGCTTACAATTTCTTGTTTTAATTGATTAGATTTTACACATTAATATTTCGTTAAAGGAGCCAGAGAAGAAAATAATAACGAAATGAAACGAAAAGCAAGTGTCGCAACCGAAGATATTGGAGAAAATCAAGAAGGAGATGTATTGGAATCAGCACCAGTTATATCAATGGTGACCAACCACACCAATGGAACTTTGAACTTGTGGCAGCTAACGTTTGACGATAAGTCCAAGTTTTCACAGGTATTACTAATATTTAATCTTTTTATTGTTAATGCATATTCTCATATTATAGTATGTTTTTAAAAATATTCAATATTAGATTATGCTTGCGTTTTCGGCAACGTAGTCTTAGAAGAGTTCTTTATGATACACTACATAATGTGTTAATAGCCAGACGTAACTGATTGCAACTGGGAAACTATTAACTTAATATAACGTATATAAACGTAATGTACCCATAAGCTTTTCTCGATAAATACAGATAACGAAGAATTGCGCAAACTGTATATAATATTAGTATAGATAAAAAAATATATAATTCCTGTTCAATAGGTCCTATCAATTGGACATGCTTCCAGAGCATCTGGTCATAGATTTAGAGTCAATGACATCACATGCCATCCAGTATTACCGCTACTACTTACAACAAGTCACCATAATATATCAGGTATATAAAAATTATACAGCATATTTTTTTGGGATATATATATTTTTTTAAAATAGAACTTTTAGTATTGCTATACTATATAAACAAAAAACGACTTCGTATATTAACACTCCTAATTTTCTTTTGATCTTATCTTTAATCTCCGTGTTTAATCTATTTCATTACCAAATAGAGGCTGTCGTCTGACTCTTAACGCGACGGTTGCGGGTAGAAATCCCACTCGAAGTAATGAATTATTTTCATTTCCGTGATGAGATAATAAGACAGCACAACGTTGAGTGACGCCACTCAATGTTTCGATAATTCTGTGTAGGAGATGGAGTGTCTTAACACTAATTTTCATCTACCCATTTTACCATATACGAGATATAGCGTGAATTTAACAAAAATAATTATATACAGATAATGAAAGAGAACCCGGCCACGACATAGCGGCAGGCGGCCTGTGCTCAGAGCTAATAATGTGGCGTGTGGAGTGTGTGGGGCCGTTGGGCAAGTCGGGCGGAGTGTCGGAGCTGGCGAGGGTCAACTCTCCGCATCTCTCAGCCTTTAGTAATGTCGCATGGTTGCCCACTTTGTTGCCGAGGTACGTACGTTATTTATTAAGTACATGGTACTTAGGGTTCGTACAACTTTTATACGGTACAGCCGGTGAATTGTGACCACATTCAAGTTAATGTAGATGGTTGCGCAGATTTGATTTTAGGAGTTTTTCTTATTTTTCATTATTTTCTTTAAAGTGTACATTGTGTAAAATTTCATAAAGTCTAGCTTCGTTAGTTTGTAATCGTTAACACATTCATGATTATTGACTTTTTATTAATAAGTTAATAGTTAAGAGCTTAATACATTAAGAGATAAGTATGTATACTTTTTCCATTTACTCAGTAGTTAGGAGACTAAAGAAAAATAAACATTTTATGTAACAGCACAACTTTGGGGAATTTATCTAACTCTCCTTCGGCTTGCTTTGTGGCCAGCGACGGTGAAAGTTTGCGGCTGTTCCAAGCTGTTATCGATGCGAGAACTTTGTTAGCAGAAATCGCAACTTCAGAGAGACGACACAAGGATGTTTTGGTATTAATTATAATAATATTACTTTATTTATTTCTTATATTGGAAGTTAACGTAACAGTATTTTTTGTACCTAAACTGCCAATCTAGGAAAACACTGAGTTTTTTTACATTTTTTTATTAAAAGAAATGTATATCTTAGGTATTACAGAAAAGAAAGTAATTTAATTTCGAATATATAAAAAACATGTAAATATTTTATGTATGTTATGCAGCATCATGACACAATGTCAATGTCCTCCGACTCCACCATAGAGGAGGGCGGGGTGCCGCTCCACGACCGCATCAAGATCGTCTCGCAGCAGTCCACAGCGCGCCCCGGCGCCATCATACAGCTGCACGCCATAGCGGACGCGACCCATGACTGGCATAACACGCAACTGTTGCATGTGTTCCAGGAACAACTTATTACTGGTTTGTTATTTTTTATATATTAATATTTATCATAGGAATAGAGAAAAACTACTAAGTATTCACTTTGCGGATATTGGTCTCATCGTTTTTAATTAAGGTTAAATTTTAAAAACTTTTCCTAGATCTCTTTATCTTTTTATATGTTTACTAAGAAAACAGATTTTGTATTTTTTGTGGAAATATAATTTCCAGATCTTGTTATTCTGTCTTCTTAGTTGAGAAAAGGCGGATAATTGACAGAGTATTGTATCATATTTCTTCTAACAACCCTACAATAACATGGGAGTTGAGTTAGAACAAAAAAGTAGCTTTAAACATTATTTTTACATTGTATTATTATGTGGTATTTTATTTAAGGTGAACGAACTTCAAGTGATACAGAAAGTTCTGACTCTGGCGTGGAAGGTTCAGATATTAATACACTAACTGAAGCTGGTTTAGAAGCAATTGTGGACTTGAGAAAAGCAGCAATATTCAACGAGCCCTTCTATATCGTCGTGTTGGAGAGAACTGATGGAGGCTCTACTGTACATATGTGGAGGCTCACAGTTTCGTCCCAAGCTGATCCATCAGGTACTTATTTATATTGAATTCTTCAGTTTTCTTGTGAAAATTCCTTATGGATGTTCAATGAAGCGCAAATATGATTGAGAAATAAATATAATTTTACTTGTAAAACTTTATAATAATGTTTTCAGATGACTTAACAAACAGCATGATGTATGTGCCAGACAGTGCCTTAGTACAGGAAGAAGAAGGTGAATCTCGCAAGAATTCAGTGTCTATGGACGCAGATAGACCTGCCGCCCCACCTGCTCACTCACATTTATCCATTTCTACTAAGAAGGTAATTTTGCATATAAAGTATTTAAAATAGACGCCGATGTCTTGATAAAAAAGACTTAGGAAAAGTGTATCTTAAAAGCGAGTGTAGGTCGCACAGTGATGTACATAATAGTACATTACGATATTTGTTGTTTAGGTTGTGTGTTATTCCGCGCTGTGAAGTTAGCTATTAGTGCTGTGCTAAACGCCATATAAATTTCATCTTCTTTAATCAGATTTAATATACCTATGTGAAATTGCATTGTAAAGTAATTGGACAGCAAATGACAAATAGATTGATACATCTACTATTGGATTCTCTACAAAATAATTAATAAGTAACTAGAGTAAAGGTGAAAAAAGAAAAAATATGAATTATTTGTATTTCAGAATAGTAACTTTCCTGGCATTGTATATCAAATAATTATGCTTTATAAATATCAATTGTATTTTTCTATAGGTATGTGAATGTCCACTGTCGCTACCGGATGGGGTCGACGTGATCCACGCTACACCTGCGGCGGGACATCTCAGCTCCGCGTCTATATATCCGGCTTGCCTAGCGCCATACATACTAGCCACAGCTTGTTCTGATAGCACTTTAAGGTAAAAAACGTCTTGTTTGAGTAGTTTTGTAGCCTCGCGTTGTATCCGGTATGTAACGGGTAGAGGGAATCTAGTGTTAAGACATTTTGTTCCTCGTTTTCCGCACAATTTTCGGAATTTTATATATTTGGTTGTGGAACTTTACACCGCGCATTCTTTCATTACCAAAGCGAAGAAATTCATATAACTCGTATTTGGAGTGGAAATTTTAACCTATAACCGCCACGCTTACAATATTTTATTATATTTGTCTAAATAAATAATATAAATTAAATCAGTGTCAGTGTGTCCCGTACACAGCAGGGTAGGCAGAGGGAGCATAGTGTTAATACACATCGTTCTCCACTTGCCACCGAATTCTGGAGGCATTGCGTGTTGAGTGGCGGAACTTAACGCCGCCATTTACCTCGACACCAGAGCAAAGAAATGAAAATATAAATATAAATAAATATTTTATTTTCTCGAGTGTGGTTCGAATCCACAACCAGTAGAGTTTACAGTCACATTTTGTGCCCCTGCGTTACGACTAGAAATATAAATTAAATATTAATGTATTCATTGTTTGTTTAGATTTTGGAAATGCAATGTTACAAAGAAAGACGATGACGAATTTGAGTATACATGGAGAGAATGGGAAATGATGAATAAAGATCAAGAATCTACTATAGACATTCCAGGTAATACAGAATTAAAGATATATTTTCACCGTTATTAAAATATTTCCTTAACATTTCTTCAATTTAGTGTTAATAATATTAATTACAAGCATAAAATACTAGTACACTAATATAGCTTTATGGTCATTCTTAAATAAAGATAATTTAGAAATTTGAATTTCGAAAAGCCTTTCAAGCTGATAGTATATTAATGTTCATTTATTTTGAATAAATAATATTTAAAAATTCGTATGTTGAACAAAGACCTGGCTTTCCAAACCGGTGGTATTCATATGTTCGTTCGGTGATACAAAAGTGGTCGCAAAGGTGAATTAGAATAAGGAACGTTATCTGTTCCTTGCCACCAGGTCAACCACTGCACATAAGCGCGGCGTACTCGGGGCGCATCGCGTGCGCGTACAAGTGCGGGCGCTCGTTCACGCGCGCGAAGGCGGCGGGCGCGGGGG
>JAATLQ010022804.1:6863-24290 GCA_013421005.1 Heliconius erato x Heliconius himera | reverse complement strand
GTGGGGGGCGCGGCCGACGCGCGCTTCGTCAACCTGTGCGTGTGCGTGTACGAGTGCGAGAGCACGGGCGGCGCCGAGTGGCTGCTGGAGGACACCATCCCGCTGCGCAACGTCAGCCTGCCCCGCGTGGGCCTCTGCACCGACACGCAGATCGACCTCTCCTACCTGCACGACACCTCCTTCATGCAGAAGAAGCAGAGGCTCACTCAGGTCATTTAGTTTCTTGTTTTTACGCTGCATTATGCATGTTATATGGTAGATAGAGAGAGCTTAAAAAGATACTTGGTTTTCTGCTTTTCGCTCAAATTTAACAGTCTGTGCTGAGTGGAAGAATTTAAAGCTGTGCTTTATCTTAGCATAAGGAAGAAATATTGACATTCGGACCCTATCCTGACACGACGGCCCTAAATATTGATAAACTATTGATAAATTAAATAAGCTTTTATAATAACAATAATATTTACTAGGTGCTACAAACGCTTTCCTCGGACGAGAGTCGTAACAACAGAAACGGAGAGACAGACACAGGCAAGTCAGCGGGTCTTCTAGCAGTACCGTCGTTCAGTACTCTACAGTCGTTACGCAGAAGCATAATGGAGAACGGCAATACATGCCCCTTAACCCAAAAACATTTAGTGCAATTAGATTGGGTGTCTAAGGAAGATGGATCTCATATACTGACAGTGGCTGTTGGGTCACGTGTGTTGCTTTTTACACCGGTGTCTAGTGATTTGGCGCAGGCTAATTTAAAGGTGAGGTTTTTATTATGTCATATATTATAACATAATTGTTGACCTAGTTTAAGAAGTTAAATTATTAATAGAAAAATCGCTGATATTTAAGATTCCATGAAGAAAAATATTACATTTAAATTAAGTAATATATCTAGGAAGTATGTTTAGTATAGACGGAAGTTACGAAATGAATATAGAAAACAGGTAGCATAACTAACAGGTGCATCGACGAAACGGCGAAACGTCAGCGTAGCTTAAAGTTTGGTCGTATAACAGTATAGTGCTGGTATCGACGCTGCTAGGACAGTGAAACGTGGATATTACAGAATAAGAATGAAAGAAATATGGAGAGTGGAGCGTCAAATAATTTATTTTTTTTACTTCTTCGTAGGCAATGAAAGAATCAATAAACAACAACCGACCAATACTACGAAAAGCATCTTCTCTGGCAGCACCGTTATTCGTGGAGGAAATTAGATGGATGCAACTTAGAAGGATTCAATTAAAGACAGCAGATGGCTTACCGCCATTGCCCATGCAGATATCTTGGGTCCGTGATGGTATATTAGTTGTGGGTATGGACTCCGAAATGCACGTTTACTCACAATGGAAGCCCGAAACTCCGCAGATAACATTCGGACATGCTGCTAGTCAAGTGAGAATAAAAATATTTTTAAAATTATATGAAAGTTTCATAATTATACTTTCCTTATTGGTAGGTTATTCATTTTTTTATTGTATATAATATTTGAAATGATGTACAAACGTATTTAAAATACTTTATTGGCAGCTATATATTTATCCGTAAAAAATATATAAGAATACATCATTTTAGTTTAAAGGATAAATAGGAATTAAACAAAGTATTGTATCAAAACATATTAAAGTACATTAAAAATATAAAAACGTCGATTGGCCTATTAGTTTTCGTTCAGCTACGTTTATGCATTTCAAACGAAATTTTACTTTAAAGTGGCAAAATTTTGTTAATTTTATGAAATATATATAAAAGTAAGTAGTTTGATTGTTTGGTATGTGTAAGTAAAACTTGTACACACAAGTGTATGAACGCGGGACACGAATGTTCAAAAACGCACGAGTAGTAGTTCAGATCATGTCGTTCGGTTGAACGATTTTCTGATAATCAACGCTATACTATATTTTATTTATAAATTCGAATAAATATTTACCATAACTACAATTACATTTATTCCTAGGATAAAATAATATAATAGCATAATTATTTTTATAATAAGGAACTAGAAGAGGGTAGTGAATCGCGAGCTCTTCGTGACTCAGATTTGAGAATATCTGCGCCACATTTACAACGCGTCTCTTCCATCAACCTGCAACTGTTGGAACGTGATGCGAGACGGAGAAATAAAACACAACCGGATCAACCACAAGTAAATTGTTTTTTATATTTTTTTTAGTCTCACTACACAGGACTGAAAGGATCCAGGGATCCAGTATTAAAACACTCCATCGTCCACTTTCTGTGTAATTTTTAATAAGATATTGCATGTTGGCGGAAGTCAACGCCGCGCTTTGTTTTGTTACCAGACCGAGAAAATTAAAATAATTCATTAATTCCCAAAATGGACATTGAACCAACAAATGACGTGCTTGCATTCACATGCCTTGTATTTTAGTTTTACTTTTTTTCTCCAGCCTCTACTTGATTACATGCCGGATTATGGTTTGTTCGAAGCGTCACAAATGGCCTGCCCGGTGTTGCCACAATATCATCCTAAACAGCTCATGGAACTTCTTAATAGCGGCAAAATTAGATGGGTCAAGGCAATACTGGCTCACTTAGTAAGGTAATGGTTATTAATATGAAGTTATTTTTGGCGCATTATATTTTTCAAATGCTAATGATTCCTTATAATTTTGTATATGAATATATATGAAATACTCATATTCATTTATTTAAGCTTCACGCTTTTTTTCACAAAGCAGGGAGGCTCTTTCTAATCTCTTAAGAGCCACTTTTCTCACTTTCTGCCAAATTTTACGGACATTGCGTGTTGGAATTGGAATAGAATGTATGAATGAAATTGGTGCTGAAATAGGAGACCTCCACACCGCATTCTGTATACTACAGAGGGGAAAAAAAATAAATAGATTTTTTACCTACCGGTCTCCTGTGACAGCCTAGTAGTTCTATAAACTAACAAATATTGTACTAAATAGAACTGTTATACATTTAATAGATATTGTGTAATATTCTTCTTAGGCGATCTCATTATTGTTATTGTATATGTTTATCAGATGTATAGGAGGGAGTTACGCCAGTCGTAGTTCTCAAGGCGATGAAGACAGTTTGTCACGACAGGTACGAAATGCTTTAACTATTATTATTATTGCATTAGCAAATGTAAATTATGTAAATTGGCTTGTTTGCATTTGTCCAATATGAAATGTGGAAAGAAAAAATCTTTTAACGCTTTTCATCAGTCAAAACGAAAATATTAATAATCCTTCAAACTTATTCATTAAAAACTTGCAATTATTATACTTAATTTAAAATTTAAAATGGACCACACAACTTTCATAATAATAAAATTATAAGTATGACAAATTTGATCAAGTAGAATCAGTTTTAAAAAAATGTAATTGTAATGTGTAATTTGAAAATTACCAATTCATAAACACATATTCATCTAATTGGCACTTTCGGCACAATTGCAGCTGTTGTTGCATAGTTGCATATTCAATTCTAGCCTTAGTCATGATTGTCACGAATGTCCGTCAAGAATAGCTTACACTTTATCAAAACCAAGAACGTTATATATCCGTTACTGGTTAAGCTTACATAAACAACAGCAGTACTGTTACTGACAGCTTTTGCCACAATACAACTAAGGTACTTGATAAAAATATATAATTTGATCTTTTTTCTATTTAGTTTAATAGAAAATTATTATTAAAAAAAACAAATAAAACGTTTTTGTAAATAATGAATAAAATTCGAATAAATGAACGGTCCTCCAATCGCATTATACTGTATTGTATATACATAAAAGTAAAATAAATATCTGAACGTGGTAACGGTGGTTGTCAAGTACCTAGCACGTTGTGCCATGTGAGCGTAGGCGGAGCATGTCGGTGTACGTGTGTGTGTTGCAGCGCGGGTGGTCGCGCTCGCGCACGCTGTCCGTGTCGTTCGCCGCGGGCGCCGCGTCGCCGCTAGATGGCGTTGCACAGGTACGCTTCGTACACTATTACACTGTTTGGCTTTGTTTTTGGACATTGTTAAGTTAAATGGGATTCTATTGTCCTTAATGATTTTAGCACATTGAAGGAATTACATATTGTCGCTGGTGCTTATAGTTTTTTTTTATAGTTGTAAAACTACATATAATTTTTATTTATCACTGGTATGTTCAGATTCATTTAGCGTAACTGTGTCCATTATAATATGAATGTAATGTTGATGCGCAAGTAACTTAACTCACTCACAAGATAATTTATTTTTTTATGTATTTGTTAACAATTTCAGGCATAGTAAAAGTAGAAATATTTAAATTAAATACTTTTTTTCGCAAAATTAATCATTGTACTACTTCACTGTTTACGCGGTTTTTGCACAAAATATAAAAATTAAAGAATTTATTTGTAGTTTTAATAAAACATCACAACTTACTTAAAAAATATGAATGATGGTAAATTCTATTAAATAGTATTAGCTTATAAATATCTGATACTAAATGTATAGATAACAGAAGACGTTCAACTGGACTACGCAGAACTGACATCTGTTCCACCGTTACCGCTTTGGACTCTTCTCGTCGCAGATAAAGAATCTGCACATCATCCGTCCACCATACAGGAAGCGAAGGTAAAAATAAAACTTATTATTTATTTTTTTATTAAATATCATTAATAAATTCTTACAAGCGTTTATAATCTCTGTTCCAATATTATCAAATACATTACTAGTACAATATTAAAAGATTCTATTTGGAGAATGTTTGAGGCTAATGTTTCAATGCAATTTTTTAGATCTTTAAAAAAACACAATCTTTGTGTTGAAATTAATTATTATTACATAACAATTTATATTTGCTATTTTACTCTTAATTTTATACATTTCAGGATTACAATGATTTATTTGAAGGAACTATGGAAGTAGAAGAAGATTTAGATGCTCTTTTGTTAGGTGAAGAAGAAGGTATCGACCGTAGACCGTCAATGCCAGAGCGACAGCCCTTATCACATTTTGGACCTAGACAAGGCAAGACAAATGCAGTATATTTTTTGTTGTTTTTAATCGTCACCTTATAAATCGTCATGGAGATTATTCTATTTAACACTCACACTTATTATTAATATTTTTATAATATTCAGAGTAAAACTTTGTGACGTGTGTCAAATGTGTGTATCATGGCAATTCTTACTTGTATTGTTAGTAATTTCCAAAATTATTAACAAATATTTGTAACGGTCTTATATTTTTAAACATAAATAAGGATGGTAGCATATTTTTAGATAATATATAAAAAAAAATTACGTGGCGGGACTCGAGTCGGGTTTGAGAGTTCGAGTGCCTCTACGTAATTGTTTTAACGTTTTCTTAAAACGTTCTTTTGTAACATCGCTGAATGGTAAGAAAGTTGAAAAACCACAACTAATCTTATTTCATCTTCTCTCAGGACGTATTCTCTCCAGATTATTAACGCACACGCACTTACCGGGCCTCAGTTCGTTAGACCAGATGCACTTACTGGCTCTCGCGGATACAGTGTCCACTTGTGACGCGGATTTCGCAGAGAGATTTGCTAATAATGCTAAAGTGGATGTCACTCAAGGTGCTGGACAGGAGGTTATGCCTGGTAAATATTTTTATAAGTTATCTTTTTAAGGGATTGTGTGCATATTTCTTATATAATTGAAGTTAGCAAAAAATCATAATAGTCGAGCTTCACGCTGTATCCCGCGCACAGCATGGTAGGCAGAGGGAACCTGGTGGTAAGCCACTCCTTTCCCGCCTTTGCACTGAATTCTGAAGGCATTGCGTGTTGAGTGGCGGAACTCAACGCCGCGCTTTGCCTCGACACCAGAGCGAAGAAATGGAAAAAATAAATATTTCATTTCTCCTAATAGGGATCGAACACACAACTAGTCGCGCTTACAGTCACACTTTATGCCCCTCCGCCACGACTGGCCTCTAATGAAGTTGACAATGTATGTATACGATGTATTAGTGGAAATGGGCTTTATTTTCTTTGTTTTAAAAATATTGTATCCAATTTCATTTTCAAGAAAACAAGAAAAAGCTAGTTAAGTCCCTTAACCCGCAGTGACTTAAAAAATAGGGCCGAAAGTGAATAATGACTGTATTAATACTAGGTTCCTTTTGCCTATTCTGGGATTTAGCTTGCAAAATTTGATTACAGACAGATAGACATCGGGATAGATGAAACTAAATAACAACTGGTAAAAAAGATTACATTTGCAAACATTTACACAAAGTATATGTACTTTTATTTTCACAGATTCGCTAGATGACTGCGGCCTAAGATTCCTATTAGCAATGAAGCACTATGGTTACCTACTACGTTGCTTGCCCATCGCCCAAAGAGCCACCTTGCAGAGAACTGGCGTGGGCACATGCAACCTTGTATGGGCTTTCCATTCGGAAACTCATGAGCAATTGCTGGCACTTATACCTGGTTACGCAAAGGGACAACCAAAATGGGCAACTATGAGAGAATTAGGTAACTTTAATTTTGTTACTCATGTAGTAAGCATAACGCTCTAGACCTGGAATAGTATGGAAGTGTATGGATCAGATGTTTTCCCACCGCATGATCACGTAAAAATTCTTGGTCGTTAACCAAAACGTTTTCTGTGTTTTTGTGGACTTGAGAAGTGCGTTTGACAGAGTTGTGAGAAAGAAATTATGGGAGATACTACCTGAAGAAATTGCTTTCCTTTCAACGTAAAAGTAATATCAAAAGTGGATGTATTTGCTTAATTCGGATACGCAAACCAACAATCCTTAAAAGTATTTTATCAGAAAGATATAAAATTTTGAACGTAGCGGGATTTGAACCTCTTGGAAACGGTCCAAGCGTACTTACATACTTTTTACATTACTTACATTACTTACATTATTTTGAATAACGTTAAAGTTATACTAGTTCATTTAATTCTAAGTCAGTACAATCAATGTAGCTTATTACCATTTATTTTTATATGGACCCCACAAGGCCTTTCCTCAGTACACTTCACACGATGTATACAGATCAGATAAGATTTTAAGCTTATTAGGTTGCTTAAAGTGACTTAACAGTTCTTTATTATTTTAAACAGAATATTTTCGTTTTGATATATAAACTTTTTAATAGTATATAGTATTTAATATTTAAAGGATGTCGAAATGTCGTATTGGAGGTTCGACTCCCATTCGGAGAAATGAAATTACGATTCTGCGAGAACTTTACGAATGACAACGAAATCGTTATTTTTTGCAGACTGCTTATTAAAAAAAAATGATAATTGTCTTATATATACAGCTAATATTATCTATCATATACTTAATTTGTTTTTAATAAATATAACGTTTCCGCGTCTCTTGTAAAGAGTACGCAGATGGTTTGTAAAAAATTATCTTATTCAAGGTGTGGGATGGTGGGTGCGAGGAGATCTTCTCCGCATTTGTATCGAGCGACTCGCGCGCGCCTCGTACATGGCGAAACAAGACCCCATGGACGCGGCCTTGTATTACCTCGCTATGAAGAAAAAGACTTTGCTGTGGGGGTTATTCAGATCCAACAGAGATGACAAAATGACTGGGGTATTATTATTTTAACGTAATTCATTTGCTTTAATTAGGTATTTATAGATGAAAGAGAGATAAAAATTCTCAACTGTTAATTAAAATTGAAGCTAAAGTAAGTCATTACAAAAATATATACTGATATTAAAAATCTCAAGATCTTGCTTAGATCGAATTAAACAATTCTTTTTGTTTTGGATATTCCATTTATCATGGAAATCTATAGGCTATATAACATAACGCTATAGCTACTTCAAGTATAACTTTTAAATATATCTTACTTGTCCACGTGGGCGGAGCCACCATTACAAACTAGTATTCAGATAAAACTTTACTATATGATTCTATTTTGTACCTTTTATACGGAATATCCTATAATTATTCTTATTTTGTAACTTTTCTATTTATTGAGAGTAAAGTATGAACATCGGTAGGATTTTATGCTAAAGATCGACTATTTCGTTGATACACGTAATTTATACCGATTAAGCCTCATAATTGTAACTATCCACCAAGAACGAAGCGAAAGCTTTTAAATAGGTCAAAGCACTTCTGTTTATAATAAAATAATAAAAAAAAATAGTAACTAAGCCATAATTATTTTCTTTTTCAGTTTTTCGCAAATGATTTCACCGAAGACAGATGGCGTAAGGCAGCTTTGAAAAATGCGTTTGTACTCTTAGGAAAACAACGATTTGAACACGCAGCTGCCTTCTTCTTATTAGGTGGTGCCTTAAAAGATGCATTGGAGGTAATAATTATTACCGTACTCACATTACTACATAAATTAAACATAATAATCAGTTATGAATGTTATTCAATTGTTATTAAGAGACCCTCGTAGCGTAACAGCATCTGTCTGTAAACGCGACAGTTGTTGATTTGGTGAGGAGAATGAATTATTTCAATTTATAAGACAAAACGTGGTCTTGAGTTTCGCCACTTAACGCATAATGTTTCGAAAATTTTACGGTATGTCGGGAACAGAGTGTCAGTATCACTTAGGTCCCACTCTGTTCTTTATTCAATCTTCTCAGTCAATTTATGTATCAATGCCTTTGTATCTTCATCGAGATGTTTTACTACCGTATTTAAGTTACTTTTACTGCCATTGTATTTTTTTAAATCAGCTTCACTTTGTATCCCGCACACAGCAGGGTAGGCAGAGGGAACCTAGTGTTAAACTACTCCATTGCCCATTTTCCGCCGACTTCTGTAGGCATTGCATGTTGAGTGGCGGAACTCAACGCCGCGCTTTGCCTCGACACCAGAGCGAAGAAATGAGAATATAAATGTAAATAAATATTTTATCTCCTCGAGTGGGGATCGAACTCGCAATAGTCGATTTTACAGTCACTTTTTGTGCCCCTGCAGCACGACTGGCCTCATGTATTATTTTTTATGTCATTATATTGTATTTTTTTATGTTGGCAAAATAGTTATTGACCTCACCCTGCAATGATACTAGTCTTCACACGTTAAATAGTATTTTTTGGTTTAAAATTTTGCTTTAATACTTTAAAGGTACTCATAACAAGATTGGGAGATTTACAATTAGCAATGGTAGTGGCGCGCCTGTACGAGTCTGACAGTGCTCTACCAAGTAGTCTAAAGAAATTGCTTATGGATGAAATACTTGGGTTTGTATCCTAAAAAATATATATTCTTAAAGTTAAATACATAATTTAAAAAAAATGTCACTGTGAATTGTTATTGTAAAACGCTGGGTTCTTATTCCGTACCACGCAGTATGCGAGAAACAACGTGAAACTAAAAAAAAATGTTAATTAATGTTTCACTTCTTTTTAAATATAGGTATAATATTCAAATATTATCTGTGTCATAAATAATTACAAAAAATCTTTCTATACAGTGGTGAAACAGAAGATGAAGAGATGGACCTGGAACACGCACACCCTGACCCATTCGTTCGTTCAATGGCGTTATGGGAATTAAAGCGATATGGTGACGCATTAGACACCCTATTAAGCCCGGCGGGAAGATTGCACGCAGCGCGGGATAATGAACCTATGCCCAGCGTGTTTAACTTCTATGTATATCTTAGGACGCATCCGAGACTTAAACGTCATAACATGCCTAGTCAGGTTAGTGTGTATAGCATATATTTAATGTATAAGATTTATATATTAATATACTGCATCATTTAATTAGGTTTTTTTAAAAATAGATATTTAAAAATTGTTAATAATTAAGGTTAAAATTATTTTACATTATACTGTTAAATACAAGATAAATTGAATAATTAATCAATACTTGATGTTTGGAGCTGAAGTTTTAGTTTAAAAGGGTCTATATTTTCGTAGGGTGGCACACTAGCCCTCCTCCAACAGGAAGCCGACGAAGGCATAACTCGCCTGGAGCGACGGCTCTACTTCCAAACAGCGCACGGGCACTTCAAGGCGGGCTGTCCGGCGCTCGCGCTGGAGGTGCTGTCCAAGCTGCCGGCGCGCGTGCGCGAGGAGCGCCCGCGCCACGCGCCCGTGGCCGCGCCCTCTATCGACGATGCGGTCATACACACGGGGCAGCTCACTGAGAATGTTGCTAAAAGTACGTATATGATAAAACTTAATTTTGAAATTGTGATAAAAACACTTATATTTTTTAAAAATTCAATTATATTAAATTGTATTTTTTTTTTCTCAAAATGGGGCAGACAGAGGGACGTTAATTGTTACGACACTTTGTTTGCTATTTTCAAAATATTTTTCGGGATTTAACCATTAAAGAAATTAAAATAGTTTACAAAATGTTATTAGTTTAGTACACAAAGGGTAGACCGGACCTATTACTAAGACCCCAGTATCCGTCTATCTGTCAAATACTAAAAACCAGAATAAAATATATATTTAAAGGCCGTTTATATTGATAATGGTATGGACCCCTTCGTGTGCGGATACGATTCGCATTGAACCGTTTTTTATAAATAATAATTATTGTATTAACAGAAGAAGAGGAGCCAACTGATTGGGGGGCACCAGCTGAGATGGACTGGGGTGCGCCGGTCACTGCCAATAAAACAGATGAGCTTGTTCTCAATTGGGATGATGACGAGGAAGAAAAGTAAGTGTCTTCAGTTTAGTTTTATTAACTAATAACAAACTGCTAATAAAATTTGAAATATAATTGTTAAATAGTACTGCATATTTCCTTAAAAAATTTTGGTAGTCAAAGTGTAACATAGAAATTTACAAATTATAATGTATTATAATATTGACAAATATTATAAAATCTTTGTTTCTTTATATTTTATATTATAAAATAATAGATAAAAAGATTTTGATTGAGGAAAAAAAAAGTAACCCTTTTTCCTTGTGCGAAATCACATATTTAGCAATTTTACGCCTAGAACATTCGGAAATCAATTTTGTTTACACAAATTTCGTGTTTTAGTACTTTTAAATATGTTTTGAAATAAGAAGTCATGAAATTCAGAACTTCGTTGATCTCAGTGACCTTAACGTGTGACGTAATTTATAGTTGGTCCCTAATAGAAATATACATTAGAAGAAAATAAATTACTAATTAAATAACCATAATATTTATCTAGGTCAGAAGCGTCTGGCACATCTACGCCGCCGCTAGAAATGAAAATGGACAAACCCGAAGAATCCGTCAACGAAACAGTGGAAAATGAGAAAGATGATACTCCCACAGTGGACATAATGGCGCAGCAATTGAAGTTTGTAGCGTGCCTCAAGATATTAATGGAGGAGCTCAGCACTTTGGCGACTGGTTTTGAAGTTGATGGTAAGTTTTTTAATCCGACTGCGTGGTGCAAATAAAGAACTAAAATTCTTATGATAATAGCTCCCACAATAAAACAATAAGATTACGAAATTTGGTGTTTTTTAATCCTTGTAACTGCGAAAAAGGGAAAAAAAAACAAGCCCAATGCTAATGTAGAATTTTGTCAAATGTAAAGATATTGCCTTTGCACAATTGAAATATTTTATATCGAAATACATATAAAATAATCATATTTTTTTTACAAAATAAAAAGAATAAAAGCTGGAGCCATTACTCGGCCAACTAAGTGAAGTCATCACATGTCATCTATTTAAATTGGGTTCATATTTCTATGCACCCAATTTAAATAGATGACATGTTACACTATTGCTTTTTACTTTTTAAGTGTTTTGTATTTTTAATTAATACATATACGTAAACTTAGAAAATGTGCTAAATTAAAATGGTACATATGTTTGTTTGTATTTGTATATGTATATCTGTTATGTACACTAAATTGCTTTTATCGAGCTAGCTCTATGTGTAATTTAAATACAAATGCAAAGTATGCCAAAAACGATTGTAGACGTGTTTTTTTATTTATAAAGTTTATCAATTTTATTAAAAAAAACTTTTTAGGAGGCCATCTTCGTTACCAACTGTACATTTGGCTGGAACGTGAAGTAGAAGCTTTACGCCGACTTTGTGGATACGTATCTGCGGCGGGGTCCGCCTCTGGAGGTGAATTAATATGTGCCGATGGAGACCCACCACCTTTGCCTGAGAAACCCACTTTACACCAACTACTGATTAGAGAGAAAGCTGACTTTGAAGCTAAAGTCCAAAGAGCTGTTCGCAGAAAGAAATGGTTGAAAGGTATTTATTATTTATGAACAACTTATTACTTTGTATTTATTTCGTACTAGTTTTTACGCATAGCTTGACCCCTGTGGTGAAGTGAAAAATACTAAAAGTTTTAATTGAAACATGACACAAATTAGAAGCCTGAGGTAACTCTGACCACAGGTACATTGGGTTACGTGGAAACGGTCAACCGGACTTTTTGTAACCTATAGCCTCCCTATTAAATGGATAATTCTATACAAAAAATATTTTTCAAATCGAACCAGTAGTTCTTCAGATTAAAGCTTACAATCAAACAAACTTGATCATTATAATATTAGAATTAAGTAATAAATTATATATTTATAAATAAAAACGGAACCTCAAGACCGATTCTGGACTTAACGGTCTTAACTTAAGAGACTTTTATAGTTCTGTGGTATATTTTTTGAATATACTGTAGTTTAGTTTTTACTGTAGTTTTTTATCTTTACTATTTAATTTACTTTTTTATCTATATTTATTTATCAATATAATACATATAAACATTAATTGTAGCAAATGAAACACTTCTACGCACTCTATTATCATACTGTTCACTGCACGGCGCCGGCGGAGGCGGTCTGGCCTCGGTGCGGATGGAACTAGTCCTACTTCTACAAGAACTAGGACAGGATAAACAACATCAACAATTGTTATCACCTTTGCCCTTCCCTACAACCCTGCCTTTGTTGGCGGCCGCTGTGGCTACTAATAACACTGTTGTTGCTGATCCTGTTAGACATTTACAGGTATGTTGATAAAATTCCTTCACTGTCTACATAATTTTTTTTTAGCTTTATTCAGTTTTTCACATTTGAGGCGTTGGCAGACCTGGTGTGAACACACTCTTTTTGTTCTCACCAGTCAATTGCTTGTTGAATGGGGGTCTTATTGTTTACAGTTTTTTTATTATGTGGTGTAAAACGTGTAATATCCTACTTTTAGCAATTGATTTTATTGCCTGGAAATGTCATACCTAATATGTAAAGTATATGTTTCTATAGAGAAAAATACTACTAATTTGCTATATAAAACATATTCACACAAACTACACATATATTTGTTTCTAGGCGGTAGCTCACGATATGCTCGGGACAATAGGAGAATTGGGTATCCCAGGTGGTTCAGCAACGCGAATACTGCATACCCTTAGAGAATTGGCAGTGGCATTATCTGCATGTATTTATCAGAGTCTATGTGATTCTGATACGTTCAGCTTGAAACACGCTGCACACCATGAAAGGTAAATATATATTTATAAATGACTTATAATTAATATTAATGCAGTATAATCGCAACAGATGTGGGTTCGATTTCACTCAGGAAAATGTTTTTTTTTATTTATCTTGTTATCAGAGCGAGGAAAAAATGATTTCCGCCACTCAAATGGATTGTTAGGGAATAGGATATTATAAATAGATATCCCTGCCTATTCTGCAATATGAAATACAGCGTAAAACTAATTAAAAATAATATTTTTATTGGTAATTTTGATATTTGTTGGTAATTTCTACTTTATTTATTATTTATTTTGCAATATAACTCTTTAAATTTTAGCATTATTGCTGAGACACCTGGTACCAACAATCTATTAATAAGACCCAGAAGGTATTCAACCGAGGAACTAACAGTCACAACACTACCTAATAAATGGCCAGGTATTATTGCTATGTAAATTTTTTAGCTTCATCGTAATTCCTTACATCGTAAAGCTATAAAAAAAATATGATTACTAAACGTGTATTTCTCAGGTGTATCAGCATTACGTGCACTCGCTCTCAGAGCAGCTGAGGAAGAAGATGCTCCTCGTCTCCCGGTCCTCCTTGCTGAAGCATTCTGTGCAGTATATTTAGCGCTATTGGGATGGGCACTAGCAGCGCGCGATGCACATCTATTGTACCGTTTAGCTGCCCATACCACGGATACTAAGGCACATCCTAAGTTGTTTGGTGGTGGCGTTAGAAGATTGCTAACCACTGCACCTGCCCCGCCTCAGGTATTGTTTTATTTTTTTAATATAATATTATCCTAGCGGAGGTATTCTCGCGTTGTAACAACTGCCAATGATACATGATACGCATTTACTGTATCACTTTAAAAAAGAGTGTAAAGTCAAAGTGTTTTTTTTTAATAATTTTTGATAACCTTTTTTTTATTTAAAAATACATACTTAATGTAACAAGAACAAAATTTATGTAAAGATTGTTCATTTAAATTAATGTTTTGTATTATTTATTCAGCCAAAGCTAGTCGAGCGTACAGAGGGCACATCAGTGTGGTCGTCACTACGTGAGAAGCGAGCGCTACTACACATGCGTCTGCTCGGCCTCGGTCCCACTGCACCACACAAAAACATACAAGAGGGTCGGCCTACTTATAGAGAACAGTTTGTACCGCCTTCGTGCAGTATATTGACGTTTTTACTTACAAAGGTGACTATGTAATAAATAAACGTCTGTATTTTTTTACTTCAATCTATACAATAGTATAGTCCCGCATACGGCGGGTAGGCAACATAAAACTAGTGCTAAGAAACCTATTTCTTAATTTCCACCCAATTATCGGAGAAATTTGTGTTGTGTGTTAAGTAACGGAATTGAACGACGGACTTTGTCTTGTTACCAAAGCGAGAAAATGAAATAAGGCATCCCCCGAATGGGAATTGTACTTACAAACGTTATGTCGAAAAAAATATAATATTCACAATTTTTGATTTGATAAGGCCAGTCGTGGTGCAGGGGCATAAAGTGTGACTGTAAAACCCACTGGTTGTGGGTTTGATCCCCACTCGAGGAGATGAAATATTTACTTAAATTTATATTTCCACTTCTTCGCTCTGGTGTCGAGGCAAAGCGCTGAGTTGAGTTCTGCCACTGACATGCAATGCCCCCAGAATTCGGCAGAAAGTGGGGAAAGGAGTATCTTAATACTAAGTTCCCTCTGCCTACTTTGCTTTGTGCGGGATACAGCGTTAAGCTGATTTACTTTTTATTTTGATTTGATAAAATAAAGAAATAAACAATAAAAGCTATTAGTATTTATTATAAACAACATTTTTAACCAAAATAGAAATTTTGATACAGTATGTACACCTTAAAAACGTATTATAAATAAATGGATATTTTAAATATAATAACAAAAATTATAGCCTACTCCTGAACAAGACCCGGAGAGCAACGATTACGACTCGGCGGAGTCCGGCGCCGAGGACGCCGACGAGAGCGGCAGTGAGCCGGAGGACGATGACATCTTTGATACATCTGTTACTAAGTATGCCTTTTTGTCATTATTTAAAAGACTTGTTTTTTTTTATTTTGATATTTTTTGAAAAATGTTTTAGCTAATTATAAAAATGCTTATAAACAAGGCTGTCGTGGTGCAATGGCACAACGTTTGATCGATTTTCGCTCGGATTGAATTATTTAAGACAATGCGTGGCGTTGAGTTACGCCTCTCAACAAAAAACATCTTAAAAATTGGAAAGCAGAGAAGCAGAGCTACTCTGTTATGTATAGGATACAGCGAGAAGCTTAAAAAATATTAGATTAATGATAATCATGACATGAATGTAAAAAATTCTAACAATTTGTATGTAGCGATTTTAAAATTAAACCTTAAGAACTATTTCTTTTATTTCATTAATAATTCATAATATTACTCCTTAGAACTGAAAAGCGTCACAAGCATGCGAATACAGAGCATTGTGAGGCCGATTCGTACTCATGGTACGTGATGCGCGTCGCTGTCCTGCGTCTCGCTCAGAGCAAGCTGCAGAATTTTTTGCAGAATTGCGGTATTGAAATGTCTGGTAAGGGTTTTATGCTAATAATATTGTTACTATTCAGGTTTTGCTTATTGATCAAAATCGAAACATACTTTTTTTCTATTTGGCCATTACAATCAATTTCTCGAATCGTCAAGTTGCAAAACCATGTTGTGCACAAAGTCAGTGGCACAAAGTGTGACTGTATGTTCGGTTCTCACTCACGACAATGAATTATTTAATAACTGACCATAAGATAGAACTCGAAGTTGTGTTCCTCCACTCAACACGCTTCAAAGATTAGACGGAAATGGGAAACGAGTGTTTTAACACTGGGTTCCCCCTGTATACCCAGTTATATACTGGATACAGTGCGGAGCAAAAATCTATGATGTAATAATCTATTTTTGTACCAATTTCTTATTTTCTTTATCAAGAACTAGCAACGACAAGTCCAACGGTTCACGGGGCGCTGCGACGTGTGGAGCAATGGCAACAACAACTCACTGAAACATTGGAATCGAGAGCTCCACCACCTGATTATATCCCCGGATGCTTCCCAGAGCAACAGACTGCGGGACCGCCTATTAATAAATATAGGTAATAAATGTAATCCAAATAATACATAAACACAGTTAAAGATTTGTTTAAGGTACATTACATGCGTTTTTTTAGTGGGTCAGTAACTAATATAAGAACACACCATTTTTACTTAATTGATATAAGTGATATAAAAATGCGTTTGAATTTAACATTTTCAAATTTCTTGCTCTGCTGTGATAACGTCAGTTTCTTTGTAAATACAAAAATGTGACTGAAAGTTGCGTTGATTAGTTGACACGTCTCTTATAAGAACGTATGTTGTCATATCATGGCGACCGTTGTGTCGGATATATAAAAATACTGATTAAAATATTGAAAACTTAAATTTGACCTAAATTATTTTTCTTTTATGAACTTAAATTTAAATTTACATTTTTTTGTTGTTTTATTTCTTATTCTATCTCAATCTAGAGTAAAATACTCCATACCTAATATAAAGTAAAATAAAGTTATCATATTATATTACTTTAACAAATTTGTAGGTGCCTTTTGGAAAAACACAACACACCTTTCAATTCGGCGTTGTATAGCACGGCACCGGCACGGCGTCTATGGAATTTCTTAGTACGACAAGAACAAGTGCAGGTAGGCTAAAGCATATTTTCAAATTTAAAATTAAATATTGTTTTATTTACATGAAACAACACATTATTAGAATTTAATAAATGAACCAAAAAACATCCAAATCCCTTCGAACACATTTATTTTTGTTACATTCTTTCTAATACCTTCCCTTATTTAATAATTCACAGGAAGTATTCATAAGAGCAGTATTTTCCCGACGTCGTACTCAATCCGTATCGGCTGAAGCGCATGGCGTGGACGGGCGCGCCGGTTGTGTCCCGCAACGAGGCCACGACGACGATCTACATAGTCCTGTCAGGATTATACACAAGGAACAGGACTCT